>JAODAL010029991.1:0-50712 GCA_025379985.1 Phyllomedusa bahiana | reverse complement strand
CAGAGAACCTGATGCACGAAGGGCCCAAGTTAGGGCGCTCTTATCAGGAAAGCATGTAGGCGGCCCCAAAAACAAAAAGTTTTTCCAAAAACCGGAAAGTGACTAGATCGCTAAAAATAGAAAAGTACATGCGCAACAAAAATTACGGCGCCCGTAAAATATAGGCAGGGAAAAGGCTGCGCAGAGCCCACATATTTTTTGGAACTTTTCACATTTTAAAAGTGTGTATTTTGGTGGGGGGTTTTTCTTTCCCTTGCTTTGTAGTGTGCAGGGCTGGTAAAAGGGAAATTTTTTGGGCTTATTGATAGGGTAGGGGGGCCCTTTTTCAGGACGGGGCTTGTTTTTTGTGTAGAATTTAGTGTTCTTTGCAGGTATCCCTGGTTTTGGTTATTTTACTCCCTTTTATTTGTATATATGAATAAAATTATTTTTTATTTTTATTTTTATTAATTCTTCTATTGCCTAAGGGATTGGAAAATTTTAGTTGGTTGAGTTGTGCTAGGGGACTCGCGTACAGCCGAAGCAATCCCGGTGTGCCAGACGCCGCAGGGACCGGAGAGTCATGTAGCGCCCCAGGATCGAATACAGTTCAAAGATCGGGGGAAAAGCCCCCCGGGGCCACGCACGCCAGAACGCGTGGGCTTCCCGGGCCGTCTTCCCCGGTCCCCATTCGTAACTAGGAACGACTAAGCGGAACGACGTAAGTAGGGAAACCCTGTATTAAAAAATTAAACATTTTTTTTAAAATTATTTATTTGTCCAATTTACTTTGGTCCATTAAAAAAAAAGGTGGCACATTTTAAAAGGAGCAAAAACTCCAAAAACCCTTGCCCCAATTTTGACTGTGGTACCCCTAAAATAAAGCTGAAATTTTGACTTTTTTCCATTATAAACATAATTGAATATATTTCAGAAAGGGGAACAAAAATTTTTTTTTTTTGGTCAGTTTTAAAATATATAGACCTAACTATAAAATACAAAAGATTCAAACTGAAAATTTGGCCCTCTAAAAAGTTTTTGGGAGATATTATAGAGGAAACAGGGGGAAAAAGCAAACATATTAAACAATTTTTTCCCACCATTTTTACTGGGGGAAAAATTAATTAATATTGAGGGGGTAAGAGATGGGGTTTAACCCCCATCAAAATTTTCTTTCAAACCAAAGGGAAAGAAGTCGCTCCCCCTTTTAAGAAATTAAAAAAAAATAAAAATCACCGGGCCCGGATGGTAAAAGCTTTTTTCCTAAGTGACTTAATACTGTGATAGATGGCCTGTTTTTTAAAATATTTAGGACTTTAAAGTAACGGGCTATGTCCCAAAGGATAGGTTTTTGCAAAGTGGTCCCCAGTTTTCAAAAAGGGGGTCAAAAAGGAAACCTGGAAACTACAGACCGATTTAAAACCTCGGGTGTAGGAAAAAGGTTTTTTGAGTGCTTTGGGAGTATCTCATAATAAATATATACTGCTTTTCCAGAAAGGTTTATAAAAGATCGGGGATTCCAAAATAATCTCATCAGCTTCTATGAGGAGGATATTTTCCAGATGGATGGGGTGAGGCATTGCATTCCTATTTTTAGTTTCTAGAGAATTTTGCAGTGTCCCCAAAATAAAAGGTTGGTGAGTAAATTGAGAATTTGGATGGGGAAAATTTTGTAAGTGGGGAAACTCTCAGTGAAAAAAAAAAAAGGTATATTAAGGGTACATTGGATGGATTCCTGATACTAGTGGGTACCCATTGGGCCCTCACTCTTCAATATATTCACTAATGCCTTACACATGGATTTCACAGTAAAATAATCTTTGCAGAATACTAACTCTGTAAAGTAAACAACACAAATGGAGGGTAATGTTTTTTTTAGAAGGACGGATAAGTTTGAGGCCCGTGCAGAGTAATGCAATGAGGGTTTAACACAGATAAATGCAAGGTTTTTGCACATGGGGGGGGAAAAATCATTCCTGATTACTTGTTAAACGGGAAAAGACGAGTAAAAGTGGCTTGGGAAGGATTTGGGAACCTGGTGGACAGTAAACTTAATTGTACCCCCAGTGTCAAAGCTGCGCCAAGGCAATAGGATCTTGGGTGTATTAAAAAGGGGAAGAGGCACTTATGGGAAAAACATTCTCCCATTAACAATCACTGGGCAATCACACCGGAAAATTGATTTCACAGGAAAGACATTGTAGAGCTTGAACATTTCAAAGGCGGGGAACGAAAATAATAAAAGGGGGTGGACTATAATACCCAGAAAGGTTAGAAAGATTTTAAAGGGGTTTTGTTTTGAGAAAGGACTGTTTTGGGGGGACATAATACACAAATAAAAACATTTAATTATAAAAAAGGTCAATTTGACTTCTTCCCAAAATTCATTTAAAACCCAGGAATTTTTTCTAAACAAAGGGGGGATCCTCTAGGTGTTGATAAAGAAATTTTTTCTACATAAACATAAAGGGATTGTTTTTCTGAAAAGCGTGAGATGGAACCTTTTTGCCCAGTTGAACTTGTCAAAGGGGGAATTCCCCTAAAAGGTACACCGATTTCTTCATTTTCTTCAACAGAGTTCAAAAAGGGTTTGGATGCATTTCTAATGTAATAAATAACCCAAATTATAGTGACTAGGGTTCTGGAGAAGGGGCATTGATCCGGGTTTTATTCTGATTTCCAAAAGTTTTGAGTCGGGAAGGTTTTTTTTCCTTTAAACAAAACTGTAGGACAAATTAAAACTGGAGGGGATGTCTGTCTTTTTTTCGCCTTAAAAAAAACTAAACAGACAAAAATCTAATTTTGCCTATTTGGGTTAAATTTGAAACCAAAAAAATTCCACAGTAAAGGGAAAAAAAACCCCTTTTTAAAAAATAAATTTTTACTTGATTCCCCTTAAAAAAAACCCTTTCCAAAATGGGGGAAACCCACAGGCAAAAAACCCAACCAAAATTTTTTTCCCCCTAAGGGGAAAGAAATGCGGTTCCTCAAAAACCCTAAATATCCAATATAGTGGTACTCCCCCAAGGGGTAAAATTTTGCCCCCTCAGGGGGAGTAGTCCCCCCAACGGGACCCGGGCCCCCCCTTTTGAAGCGCCCCTAGGTCAGCCCCCTTAAAAACATTTTTCCTAAAAGGTTTACCAGAAAGGAAACCCCCTATGTCCCTTATAGACACCTTGGAAAAAACAATTCTATCCACAAAAAATCATTTTTTTTTTAGTAAAAATGATAAAACAAAAACAAAAAAAAAAAAAAAACAACTTTTTTTGTTGCATCATTAAACCCAAAAAACCCCGTTGATTTTTTTAAAAAAAACCCCAAAAAAAAAAAACCCAACTTTCCCGTTGTTTCTTAAAATTAAAAAACCCTTTTAATTTTTTCAAAAAACCCAAAGCTTTTCCCCAAAAAATTTTTTTTTTGATTTTTTTTTGCTTTTGCTACTCTCTTGGCAAAAATTTCGTTCCCCTCCTTTTGGGGGAACCTCCGCCGGCTCTAAAAAAGAGGGAGCCATGAGGAGGATGATGAGGAAAGGAAATTTTGAGGGAGAAGGGGACGCCATCTTTTAAATGTTGTTTAAAATCTGGGGAACTGAGATCTTCTGTCTAAATTGTTGGGGATATGGATTCTGCCATCTTTTAAAAGAAGGGGTCTCCTTTTCGAGTACTGGGGAATCAACCTCTCCCTCGCGGGGGGGATTACCTCTGGGTTTTTCAATGGTTTTTTGGCCTTTTCCCTATCGTTTGGTTTTTCCTTTCCCCCCACCCAAGGGTTGGGGGAAATGTTGTTTCTATGTTTTCCACCCTCAAAAAAATGTAAAAGAAAAACTTCCCCTTTTTTAAAAATTCTTTTAGATCACGACAAAAATGTTTATGTTTCTTTCCTGTATGTTTTTTGTCGATATCCCCTCAACAGCCTTTTCAAAAAGGGTTTTTCTCTCCTTGCGAAATCGGGGTTTTCATTTTTGAGTTTTAAATTTGCTTTTTTTTTTAAGTTCTTTTAATTGTTTGGAGGTTTTCTCTATGTAAATTTTTTTCTTCCTCAAGCAAAAACCCCAATCATCTCAAAAAAGAGCGGGATAGTTCTTTCTCCCAAATTTTTTTTTCAAAAAAAGGGGTTCTTGAACGAGGTGATGGACTCCCCATTTTTACCTAAGACCTCTTGGGACAATGTTAAATTTGTTAAATTTTTCTCCAAAACTCAAAACTTCCCAAAAAGGGACCTTTTTCTGGGTTTTTTATAGGTTCTAAATAGGTCATTAAAAATATTTTTAAAATAATATACTATATTTTCACTCAAGGGTTTCAAATCAGGAAAAAAACCCTTTGAGTTTCCAAATTTGCCAAATTTTCCCCCTTGTATCAGGGTTTTCCCTTTAAAAAACCTTTCCTTTAGAAAAAAATCACAAAACATAAAATTTAAATTTTGCCCATTTGGGGGTTTAAAATTTTTAGCAAAAAATTTAAAGGTGAAGAAAAAAACCCCAAAATTTTTAAAAAAAATTTTACTTGATTGCCTTTAAAAAAATTTCCCCCAAAATGGAGGGGCCCACAGCAACAAACACCAAAATTTGTTCTCCTAGAGAGGAAGAAAACTGGGTTCCTCTAAATCTAAATATTTAAAATAGTGGACGACCCAAGGGGTGAAAAAAATTTCCCCCCTTCAAGGGGGAGTTGTCGCCCCCAAAAGGGGGCGGCCCCACCTTAAAGGGGAGCGCACCCTAGGGCAGACCCCCTTTTAAAAAGTTCCTAAAAGGGTACCTCAGGACTACCAAAAATGTTTCAAAAGACACTCTAGGGAAAACAATTCTTTTTTAAACCACATAAAAACATTCTTTTTAGTCACCCTTTATAAAAAAAAAAAAAAAAAAACCCAAAAAGGGTTCCGTTTGCATCAAAGAATTTTGAAACCTGTGTGGGTTTGTTTAGTAGTAAATTTTTCCCATTCTTTTGGACTGAAGGCGGTTGAAAACTTTTTTGAATTTCTAAAAAGCAACAGGCATGCCAAAAAAAAATACACTGGTACTACCCAAATTTTGGGAAAATTTTTACTCACCCAAAAATTTTTTTTCTGTATGGAAAAAAGGGTTACCACCCAGCTCATGGGCACAGCAATTGGGGGAGCCCAAAGGGGCTCCCCGTAAGCAAAAATTTTTTCCCGGGTGGGGAGAAGACCCTTGTTCAGGGGAGGTTTGGAGATCTACACCCCATGTTTTTTATTGTTGGGGGAGATACAAACCCAAAAAAAGGGGGTTGGGGTTTTTTTATTGTTTGGGGGGCACGAGGGTCACTTTCATTTTTTAAATTTTTACTTTTCCCAAAATAATGAAATTGGGGCTTAGTTTTACCCCAGAAATCCCTGAGAGAGAAATTTCATTTTGGGGTGTTAAAAAACTGGAAGGATGAAAACAGTAAAACCCACAAACAAAACCCCCTTTGGGAAACCTACCCAAATAATTAAACTACTGAGTTTGGGGGAGCCACCATACCCCGGGGTTTTTAAAAAAGAGGTATCCTCCCAAGGGGCAATATCTTTGGTTTTGGGGGAACTTCTCAAACATTTTAAGAATTTTTATGCACAATCCAATGACCTGAAAGGGAAACCCTTTTTGGGTAGGGGTTTTCCTTTGCCTAATTTTAAAATGGCTTTTAAATATGCCTTTTAGGGAAAGATAGAACGTCCCCTTTTCAACCCTGTCCAAAAAGAGAAACCCAAAAAAATCGATAGGGGAGAGTAATTTGGGCGTTTTGATGTGTTTTGGGATGGGAAATATTAAGATCTTGAGGAAATATTGGGGTATATTTCGAGCCCGGGAAAGGGGCTTTGGGAAAGGGGTTGTTCCTTAGAAACCCCCTGTGACATATCGGGGAGGGAGGTCCCCGCAAGATAGATTAAAAACAAAAGTACTACACCCCTCCACCCAAACCCCAGTCTTGGGTTAAAAAAGTAGAAAAAATTGGGATGTAAAAATTGGGGTTAAATGTGTATAAAGCCCCTTTGTGCAAAAAAAAAAAGGAATTTTTTTGTGTCAGGTCCAGGACAAAATTTTCAGGATCCGAGGGAAATTTTTCAAATTTTTTTACTCAAAAGGGGTAGTCTATTCTCTGCACATGTCAAGTTTAAAAAAATTTGTTTAAAGGGAAAAAAAACTAGATAAAATCAAAAAAATAGGATGGTTTAACATTTGGGGGATGTGAAAACCTTGCAGAGACAACCCCCTTGGCCGTCTGTGTGGGAGTACCACAAGGGTGATTTATCTTGTCTTTCTTTTGTTTGTAATTAAAAAAAACCAGGGCTTCCTCTAGAAAAGGTGACCTAGTTAAAAAACCTCCTCTTTTAAAAGGGGGATGAAAGGAAATATAAAGGCCTTTAAAAAATATGCAACGAGTGGCCGGGAAAGAGTTACTGTTTTTTTGGTGCTTCTTGTAACATTTTTATTACTTTTTATATTTAAAAAAGGTTTACTACGAAAAATTTTTTCAATTATTTATGGGTATGCCTATATCTATTGTTTTTGACAAAGGTGTTTTAACTGTATTTTCTATATCAAAATAATTTTCCCCAAAGGTATGAAGGTTCACCCTTTTGGGGAACTGCCCCGTGGGTTTTAATTTGGGGCAAAGGGTTGTCCCCAACCCCCCCAAACATCTATTTTTGATCTTTTTTTATCTGATTATGATCCTCAAAGGGGGCGATGCCTTTTTTTTCCCTCTCTATCTTTTCACCTTTATATTAGAGAATTTGGATGATTTTTATAAAGCCAAAAATATGCATTTATTTTCCCTGTTTTTATGTTTGAATTTGGGGTGGGGGTGTTTTAAAAACCCCAGGGAGCGTTTGCGTCTGAACGGTGTCTCCCCAAAGTAAATTTTCCCCCGGGGGGGGACCCTCCCGCAATCGAAAGTTTGTGGTGTTAGGAGGGGGTAGCCCCCCCACTTCCCACCCCAAAAAGGGGGGGACCTTCTCTTCCCCTGTGAAATATCTTGGGGAAAGAAGATCTCTACTCCCATCGGGGGCCCAATTGATCTCCCGGGGGGGGGGAGGGCAAGGGGGTGATGTTTTTGGGTTGTGAGTTCACTTCCGGTGGTGTTTCCCTTTAAAAGGTTTTCCATGGGGAGCATTTTTTGCATGGCAATAAAACGTCCCCCAAAACTAACATCGAAACATCATTTAATCTTTATCTTATTGGAAATTTTTTTTGACGGCATCACCCCCATTAAAAGGGTAAAATTGCTTTAAATAACTTTAAAAATTTGTCTATGTTTTGCTGTGTTTTTGTCTTGTTGGCAAATGTTCTCTTTTTTACCCCTGGGTGAAAACCCCATAGAATTTTTTGGGGAAACGCGCGGGGCTTTGAACAAATTCCCCACGGGGTTTTTGAAATTAAAAAAAAAAACCCGGGAACCCTTGGTTTTTTTTTGGGGGGTCTTGGGAAAAAATCAAACAGGGTTTCATGAATCAATGAATTTGTGCAAACAGGGGAAAGTTGGTTTTTTTTTTTGGTTTTTTTTTTTTTTTTTTTTTTTTTTTGGTTTTTTTTAATTTGACTTTTAAAAAAAAATTTAAATTTTTTTTAAAGGATTAAAAGAAAATTTTTTCTCCTAGACAAAAATTTACTATTTGCACATTTTGGTTTTAAATTTCCCGCTGGGAAACCTTTTAGGAAAAAAGTTTAAAGGGGGTTTTTTTTCCTAGGGTCGGGTCTCAAAAAGGTTTGGGGCCCCCTCCTTTTGGGGCGACCCACTCCCGAAAGGGGGGCAATTTTCACCCCTAGGGTCAAATACCACTATATTGGATATTTTTGATTTAGGGGAACCAAGCATTTCTTCCCCTCTAGGAGGAAAAAAATTTTGGGGGGTTTGTTGCTTTTGGGAAACCCCCATTTTGGGGGGCATTCTTTTAAAAGGGATATCAAGTAAAAAGGGTTAAAATTTTTATTTTTTTTTTTTCTTCCCTGTGAATTTTTTTTTTTTTCAGCCCTTACAAACTATGTATTTTCTAAACTTAAGAGGGGCTTCCTACCCTTAAAAGGGGATTTGATACAGTTGTTGGGGGATGGGCTAGGGACTACATTTCTGACCAAAATCACCCCTGTAATCTCTGGGAGCTTTTCTGTCAGCCAGGGGGTCGGGGCCCCTTTAAATTTTTTTTGGTAGGGCTGGGTTCCACAGAATTTTTTGAGTTTCATTGTGAACTGCGGGTGTATCTTTACAGAGAAAAAAAACCTTTGTATGTAGGTCAGGGGGAAATTTTAAGTGATTAAAATGCAGGTTTCTTTTTGGGGAACTTACAGGAGCCCCCTTCTGAAGATTTTCCTTTTTCTTTTTTCCCTTTTCCTGTCCCGACCCCATGAAAAATTTTCTCCCGCCCCACAAAATTTTTAACTAAAAAATTTTACAAAAAAAACATTTAGCCCCCCCTCTTTTATCGTTTTTCTCTTAAAATTTTCCCCTTCTCTTAAAAAAACCCCCATCTATAGTCCCCCAAAGGGGGAAAAATTTTTCCCCCCTTTTGGGTAAAAAATTTCCCCCTTGCCAGGTTGTTCCCCCCTTTCCCAAAGGTTTTTGCCCCCTTTTGCCAGGTTTTAGCCCCTTACCAGGTTATTTCCCCCCTCTGTACGGGCCCCCTTTAGGGCCCCCTGTAGCCCGTAATATGCCCCTTGTAGTCAGGTTATTAGCCCCTGTAGCCAGTTACTGCCCCTTAGCCAGTAATATGCCCCATAGCCAAAAATTTATGCCCCTCTGTTGCCAGTGATATGCCCCTCTGTAGCCAGTGATATCCCCCCTTGTAGCCAGTAAATATGCCCCTTTGCCACTTATGCCCCCCTGTAGCCAGTGATATCCCCCTGTAGCCAGTGATACCCCTCACTGTAGCCAGTGATATCCCTCTCTGTAGCCAGTGATATGCCCCCTGTAGCCTGTGAAATGCCCCCTTACCTAATAAAAATAAAATTAAAAAACCTACTTACCTCTGCCCGGTCCGCTTATCCAGGTCCTGTAGCTTGAGAACGGTGTAAGCAGAGTGATGTCATCACGCTACTTACGCCGACTCGTGGGGCCCCGGGGAAACCTCTGGGCCGGCAGAGCTGCGGCTTAGAGAATCCAGCGTCGCAGGGGGGTATGAAAGCGGCGCTTTCTCGCCCCTGCGACGCCGTTGTGTATGTACAGCGCTTACCAAGCGCCGTACATCCAGGGGTGAAGACAGGACGGGAACGATACGTTCTGCCTCCTCCCCGACTCTGACTGCGCGGTCGCAGTGAAACGGCCGTGCAGTCAGAGAGATCGGCGGGCTCCGCCCGCCATAGCCGTCTTATTAGCATCATGGGCCCCTGGGCAGAGCTGTTCACTGGGCCCCCTAACCAACATTTATCAATATTATCTAAGGGTATATTCACACTGTGTAATTGCGGGGTGCATTTTGCGGCGATTTGCACTTTAATACAGCCGAAATGCGCGCCACAATTGCAGTAAAGCTGATTGGCTGCTATGAGTTCGGATTGGTTGCTATTGGCAACAAAAACAGACTATTATACCATTTTGATGAATGGAGCCCATTATGCTTAACCCCTAAAATCAATGACGCAGCTGTTTGAGGACCTGTATTATGCGGGAGAACTTGTATTTTTGGGGGAGTAGTTTGAGTTTACATGTTAAACTACCCCCATAATTCTTTTAAAAAAAACTATTTTGCATGAACAGAAAAAGTGTTTTTTTTGCATTTTTTTTTTTTATTATTTTTTACACCATTCACATTTTACACCAAATAACCTGCTAGATTAATTCTGAAGGTTATTACGGTCATTTTAGATACCGAATATTTGTACTTTTTTATTTAAAGTTTGCACAACAATTTTTTTTACTTTTTTTTTGTACCCTTTATGTTTTTTTCCTTCTTTTTAGAGTGCGCAAATTACGGGCTGAAATACGTCTCATGGAGAACTATTGATTACGTCTCCTCTCCTCGAGCAGGGAGATAAGTGACATGTGAATTACCAGCGGCGTGTACACGCCGCTGGTGATTAAAGTCTATGGGGGGGGCGAGGTGCCGGCACCCGTCCTGCCCCGTCCATGCCGTTAATTGCGGGGGCAATTACGCCCTGCAAATAAGCCATGTGAAAATAGCCTAAAGGGTTAACTTCATTTTTCTTTACTAAATAAGTGTTTTTATTGGGGAAATAGAGGTGTTTTGCAGATTTTTTTTATTTTATTTGTTATTTATTTTTTTAAAGTCCCAATTTTGTGATTAGGATTTAATGCATGCTGTAAACATAACAAATTTATGTGGTCAGCCATCCTGTGCCCCCAGGCCATGCAGCATTACTCATAAGTTTCTATAGGACTGCTTCATGGCCTGGGTGCACAGGAAGCTGACCACACAATATGTTTTATATGATATAGTATTGTGGTCAGCCATCCTGACCCTGTCCACTGGCCCATAGAGTCCCTGTACCTTCTATCACCACGTAGCCGAGACCCACGAACCCAGCAGCTGTGCATAGACCTCGCAGACTGTTGACACAGCGAGATGAACCTTGGAGGGAGACAGAACGAGCCGGGAGGGGGGAGCTGGGGAGACTGATGAGTGGGAGGAAGGGAGTTAGAATCTGAGCTCTTGCATTCCCCGGCAGGGGGAGGAGACAGCCAGGAGGGAATGCTTGCACTTTGCGCTCACAGATCCGAGTTTTTGCCGGCGGGGCAGGACAGGAGCAGAAGCAAAGATGCAGCCTGGACCCCGGGAAAATCGGGGCACAGGCGGTTTCCATTGGGGGCTCGTGCCCCGGGAATGAACTCCGGGGAAAGCCCCTGGTGGGGAGGGCACGGCGGGGAGCAACAGCAGCAGCATGGGGTTTCAGACAGTGGCAAAATTTACAGAGTGTGTGGGTCACGGCAACAGCCACAGCAGCAAAAGGAGGCCCAACATGGCACAATGCAGAGTTGGAGGTCAGGGCAAGCACCCAAACAGCAGCAGCAGGGGCCCAAACAGGGGGCCCCAATGACATTCAGGAGGGGGGAAAAAACAGAGTAAGCCACGAGTGGCAAAATTTACAGTGTGGGGGGCACAAAAAGGTTAACCACAGCATAGGTCAGACAGGGGGGCACAATGACATTCTGGAAGGGGCAAAAACAGGAGAAAGGGCCCCCAAAAGTGCAAAAATGACACAGTGTGTAGGCAAAAGAAAAGCAGCCACACCCCAGCAGCATGGGGTCAGACAGTGGCACAATGACATTCTGGAGGGGGGCAAAAACAGGAGTGGCCACAGAGGGGCACAAGGGCCCGAAAGGGGAGATGACGGCAAAAAAGCAAGCAGCATGAGGTCAGAGATGGCACAATGACAGGGTGTGGAGGTCCCGGGCCGCAGCAACAAAACACAGCACATGAGGCCCAGAGATTTGGCACAATAAACAAAGTTTTGGAGGTCACGACACCACAACAGCCCAGAGGTCATAGATTTGGCCAATGAGTTTTGGAGTGGGTGGCAAAAACTTTTCCCTGGAAAGATTTTGGGGGTGGCCAAAAATGAAAAATTTGGGGCAAAAACTTTTCCCAAAGGCGGGTGGGGCATCAAAAAATTATTGGCGAAAAAAGGGTTTATTAGAACCCAAAAAAAAAATTTCCCCTTTTTTGGGGTAGGGTAAAAGGCAAAAGAAAAATGACGCCAAAGACATTGGGTGTGGAAACCCCGGCCCCGATCCCCGCGGGTTTTCATCTTGACAAAGGTCAGCTTTTTTCCACATTTCCCGTGGCCCAAAGCGGGTTCTCCTTGGGGTAACGACGGCCCCCGCCCACTAAAACCCCCCCCTCTGATGCCACACTATTTGGCCCCGGGCAGGACAGTTTTCTCCCACCCCAAAACTGGGCAAGGGGCCACACATCCATTTTTGGCTGCCCAGAAAGCCCAGGGGAAATTTTCTAACTGGGGTGGCAGAGTGCTGTCCAATAGGCCCCCCCCTTTTTTGGTTTTTCGGGGACGGGCTCCAGGTCCGCTGCTGTTTGCTGCTGGCGCCCCGCCCCCCCTCACAAGGGGGGGAAGGAAGGCTCATCGGGGACCCCAACTTAGGTTCTGCTGAGGGAAAGCTGGTATTTGGCCCCCCAAACCCCCCCCCCTTTCCCCCCGGGCAGCCGCACATAGTACGTGAGCGCTGAAAAAAGCCCCCGGTCAGCCCTGCAGAGGGGGGACGATGCCGCACATAGGCAGCACCCCAAACTGACTACGGAGGTTTTTCCCTATAGTTTTTTGAGTTTGGTCCCCCCTCCCCAACAGCGGGGAAAAAGGGCTCCCTTTTTTGGACTGGTAGCGGGGGTCCAAAAAGGGTGGAGAGCCAGAAAAAACAACCCCTTCCCGGATTGACTATTTCTGCAGTCACTAGCCAGGCAAATCAAGCATACTGCGGCCATCTGCACAAGTGCCCTCGGGAGGGGCCCCCTGCCTCCATCTCCACTGTATACTGCCCCCGGGCTTTGCGGGTCATTGCCCTCTCTTCCTCATCTCCATCTACCTCCTCCAGCTGCCCCCTGCTCCCCTCCCTCTTGTCACCTGGGTAGAAAATCCCTCATTTACCAACAATGCTTTTTGTCCAATGTCCTCCTCCCCGTTTTGTCCCCCCCCCGGACTCATTTGGGGCCGGAGAAAGTAGCCCCCACCTCCCCTCCCCCTGCCCAACAGATTTTTTTTAGCATCTTTTTCCGGACTGCAAACAGGGAAGACCCAAAAAATCCCTTTGCCCCCGGTGAAATGACAAATAAGTGACCCCCCTCCAAAAAACTCAGCAAATGGCAGGTGTCACGCAGAGCTGCCACTGGCTGACCCCTAAAATTTACACAGGGGAGCACCCTTTCCCCCCTGGGCATTTAAAAAAACGTTAATGGCCTTTCCTGTTTTTATACAGTTTGGGGCCAACATTTTGCAGGCTTTGGGAAATTTCCAAAAGGGGGGAACATCGCATATCCCGAGTGTGTTTGGGGGGAAACCGTTTCTGCCCCGCAAACCCCGAGGAAAGGGTTTTCCTGGCTTTGCAGGGAAAAAATGAAATGCATGCACAGTTTCCTGGGCCCTTTTTTAAATCTTCTGAAGATCGGGGGAAAGACTTCAGGAAACCCCTTTTTACAACCCCTATTGAAAACATGCCCATGCAGGGGGCATGGACCAACCCCCACATGCACCCGGCAAACCCTGTTTTTTCCCAATTTTCCCCCCAAACCCTGGTTCCGATTTTCAGTTGGTGGGGGATAAAGCCACACAACAATTTCTTGCTGCCCTGACGCGGACAGTTTTTCCCCTTTTGACTTCGTTCGCCGAGGCAAAAACCAGGGGTAGAACGCGTGACAAAACCCGTGCCCAAAACAATTTGGGATGAAAGGAGCCCGGGAATTGGGAGGTTTAGAAGAAAAATTTGGGAGTGGAGGAGGGCGGAGGAGGACATTGGCGCAGGAGCCGCAGTTTTTATAAAATTGGGGGAGAAAGTGGCGTCCCCCTGGGCCAAGTTTTTTGGGTGCCGGGCAGGAAGCACATTCACCCCCCTGGCCGTAAAGGACATTTCCTGGGCCCCGGGCCGTAAATTTCAGTCTTTCCCCAAAAGTCCAACTGCCGTGCACCTTTGGGCAGGCCCCCCCTTCCCATTCACATATTTAAAGAAGTCTGGTACTGCCTTTTTGGAAAAAAAAATTTCAGCTTAAACCTCCATCTCGGGGCCCGGGAAAAAGCCAATTTGTTCTCTGGGAAAGGGCAGGGGTTCCAACCCTTTTTGGGAAAAGGAAGGGACAAAAATACCAAAAAACTTGGACAGGGGCACAGTCAGCTTTTGCACCTTAGGAAGTTGGACGCCCTACTGTTTTTCTCTTTTTCAATCGCCTCGTTGAATGACTGCTGGTGCCATAAGTAGCGAGGAGCAGGAGCATCTGGACCGGGAGATGATGGCACAGAGAAAAAGCTCCCTTCTGCAGAGGTGGTGGAGCCTTGACTGGCTGCAATGGCATGCGTGCCACTGGCGCTGTTGTTGATGCGGCGGCAGGATGGAGCACCACATCTGAGCCACGTTTCTCCCAGGCCACTGGATGGTGACGCTGCATGTGTTGACGCAGGGCCATGGTGCCAATGTTAGCTCCCTGGCCACGCTTCACTTTCTGCCCACAGATTCTACATATACCCATATTCGGCTTCTTCGGTATCTTAGCAAAGAACTGCCACACCGCCGAGTATCTGATTTTACCACCAACGCTCCGCACTGAGTGACTACTACCGCCGCTGCCTCACTGAGCCCCTCTGCTGCTACTTCTTGGACCTGCGAAGCGGGTTTTCTACCCCGTGGACGTTTGGCTCCCGACTTCGCACTGCTGCTACCCTGCTGACTCACGGCCCCACAACCCACTTGCTGGCTGCACCGCTGCCTGACGCGCAAGCTGACGCCTTCTTCTCCTGACAATGATGAAGCCCTTGCTTCACCCGGCTCCCAAGTGCGGTCTCCTATATCATCATCGATTTGTGTTTCATCGTCACTGCTGTCCTCATCACCGTTCTTGGTATGCAGAGGCTGACTCCTCACAACATGATCTCCCATGCCACTCTCCACATCTATACTTTGCCGCCTACTGCAAGAAGCAGGGGCCCCATATCTTCGCTGCCAAGTAGCTGCTGACTGCCCTCCTCAAATTGTTCATCCTCGCTATATAGTGGAGCTGAGCCCAGACCAATATTTAGATCTCGGGCTGAGAGAACCGGGAGGGGAAAGAGGCGGTATGGGGAAACAGGTGAGGGTCGCTGACCCGCTCCTGTGCCATGCCAACTAAGGGTTGTGTCTGACGTTGCCACCGACTCTTGGCTGGAGTTGTCAGATGTCATCTGGGAGGAAGTGGATGACCTAGTCAACCAATCAAGAACCATTGAGTTGCTGAACAACACACGACTGCTAGATGACAGCGGCAATTGTGGCCTCACCGAGTGACCCCTGCTGCGACGTCCCCTTGCTGTGCTGTGACCTGGGCCTGCTCCACGAATGTTCGTGTCACTGCCACTCGCAGGTGAAGAGCCTGCCACCTCTCTGTCTGACATACTGTTTGTTCTAAAATGTACAGACCTGTTTGATGAAGATATCTGTATATGATAAATACACACCCTGTATTTGACTCCAAATGAACCCACTAAAAAGCTTGGGTAACCATTGGATATAAATTGCGCTCCACAAATGGGCAGGAAAAATTTACTTGTATGTGCCGTTTAAAAACACTGTGTATTTTAATGAATATGAAAACACAAACAGGCTTCTTTGGCGGTGAAAAATGTTTCTTTTACTGAATACAACTGCAGAAAAATACTTAGTTAACCCTTGGATGTAAATTGCGCAAAAGAAATGTGCTGCCAACAGTTACCAGCTTTGTAGCGTGTTAAAAATGCATGTATTTTACGGAACACAACAACAGAAAAAACTTGTAATTAACCTTCGGATATGAATTATGCTACAGGCAAAATTTCTTCTTTGGCGGTGAAAAACAACATTTCTTTTACTAAGTACAACTGCAGAAAAATACTTAGTTAACCCTTGGATGTAAATTGCGCAAAAGAAATGTGCTGCCAACAATTACCAGCTTTGTAGCGTGTTAAAACGGCGTGTATTTTACGGAACACAACAACAGAAAAACTTGTAATTAACCTTCGGATATGAATTATGCTACAGGCAAAATTTCTTCTTTGGCGGTGAAAAAGAATGTTTCTTTTAGTGACCACAACAGCAAAACAACGCTTAATTAACCCTTGGATCACAATTGCGCAAAATAAATGAGCAACCAAACATTAAGTGGTATTTGGATTGTAAAAACGCTGTTTCTTTAACTGAATACAACAGCAAAAGACTTAGATACCCCTTGGATATTCAATGTGCTCAAGAACTGAGCAGATAGCATTAAAACGTATATGCACTGGGAAATTTGGACGGGACACTGGACTTCAGTTCCAATACCCCACAAAATCAGAAGTAGAACGTAAGAGAAGCAGTCTCTGAGACAAGCTTTGACACCCCCCCCAAAAATCGCTGTATAAAAGTGAGTTCTTTAGTACAAGATATCATAAGCAGCAGCGGCAGCACCTTCCCTACACAGCACAGTGAGAGGAGTGTGAGCTGCCAGCATCGTGCCCGAACTTATATAGTGCAGTGACGTCACAGAATCCCGCCGGTCTCTGATTGGCTTTATCTCTGCACATGTCAAATAGGCTAAGCCTTTCTTCCTCCCAGACTTCCCTTTTCCCCATGTAACGCCATGTGCTTGCAGCCATTTTAATCAATCAAAAACATGCTTCGTTCCCGCGAATTCACCCCAAACTTCGACTTCGTTCAGAATCGAAGTTTTCCTGAAATTCTAAACAAATTCCACTTCGTTAGAATCAATTCGCCCGTCTCTAATCATATACATCAAAGACATCTATAGAGCTCTATTTATCAGACAGTGACCAAAAGAATGTCCGTTTGTCCTTTGTCAGGCAGGTATGCTTCAAGATACTTTTCTTTGCAGTATCAAATTGCTTGGTAAACTATGCTATTCTAAAATCAAAGGTGCTGTAGATAGCAAAAAAACTATATCTCATGATATGCATTTTTTACAGTGGGAGCCTATTAGTTATGTATCTCACTTTATGCTCATACAGTATAATATGCGACAACCTTAATTCGGAGGTACAGATCAGTAGACCTTCACAACTTTTACCTTCAGCAAAGGTTCTAAATGTGAAGTGAAAAGACCCTTAATCATAGCTCTGTTGTACTGCTGGAGGCCTAGATAAGGAAGCATATCAACTCTATACACTATTCACTCAGATAAGGCTGTGTACTTATTCACCTTGTCACTGCATTGTCTGTGATAACAAGTATTGTACTCCATCATTTCCTGACCATTATAAAAGTCTAGGATATTTCTCTGTCAATTGATCCCCACTCATTTCAGTTGTCACGTATAAAAACTTTGAGTCCATGTTCAACATAACTTCTTTCTGTACCCAAGTTACTCTGTAGTATCTTTGTTATCCTGTTTTGTTATAATTTATAGAAGAATGAATAATCCTTTTTGTTACAATGGTTTTTACCAGCTTTCTATAGTTTTTCTTTTTTTTTATCACTGTAATGAATTGGTTATTGATTCTGTCTTCCTCGTTCTACTAATAATCTCTAATCTCCAATTTACAGAACATCTGCCTAGACTCTCTTCTGTTAATTCTGTTATGTTTATACTATAAATCTTGATGTATTAATATAAAGCAAAGAAACAAAAGTAAATATAGGTGAAGAGATTATTTAAAATTTCACAATGGACAACTTGTCATGAGATCTACCAGATGCCGATCTTAAATCGCCTGGTTGTGCATGGATTTAGCATATGGCTATGTCAATAAGCAGAGTCTAGGAAGCTTCCTGTTCTTTTCACTGTAGCCCTTATGCAGGGATCCGATCTTTTCTGCAGGGGTCTACCAAGTGGCCACTCTCCATTCAAATTGCAACAACTTAGGCCCAAAATGCAATATATTAGAATTAATCATGGTCAGGCAGGTGATAGGTCAGGGCAGGAAGAATTTTGTCATCAATGTTTGCTAGTCAAAGGTAAGGGCAGGTGTCAGATAAGAGAAATAGTTTTAAAAGAAAGTGTTTGTAATTTCCAAACAGACGTTAGAGAAATTCATTACGTATCTGAATTTATTACCTATCTGAAATGACATATTCTCCTATTGATCACTGATGTGAATAGTACAAATTGTTTATATTAGCATGGCGACTGAGATATATTGTTTTAATATTTCATCAATTAAAGGGGTTTTCTCACCAAAGGCTTTCACATACATGAGCTGTTTCTCTGTCTCTTACAGCTTCAAATCTAGAGTAGGGTCTCTCCTCAAAGTAGACATGTCTTCCCTCACTGAAGCCTGGTGACATAATCACACCCTCTTCCTGCTCCCTCCTGAGTCATCATCATTATTCTGTGTGAGCAGTGGAAGAGAGAGGATGTCACAGCTCTGCAGACCTCCTGCAATGGTCAGTTTTCATGCCTGGAGAGCTGTCACCTTCCTCCACAAGCTCCTTGTAACTAGAACAACTGTATTTCTGTAAACAGTTATACACACAGCCTTAAATGATGAAACAAATGTGAGAAATTCAAACTTCTCACCCCTCTGTTATCAGGCAGGAGATACAGGGGGAGCAAAGTGTATAAATCTGTGTTATAAGGGGGGAGAGTGAATCTAACAGCTAGATAAACTGAGTATTTGCACAGATCCTTCACATAGAGCTATCACTAGGAGAGGAGCATAGAGAGCTCAGGCAGCCTTTATTACACAGACACAGCCAGCACCTAGCACAGTTTTGGTTTCATTTTTACACAGCTCAGAGGAAAGTTCAGGCAGCAAATCACAGCATCGGGGCGTGTCCTGCATAGGGCTGAACTAAATATCAGGTAGCCAATCACAGCAAAGGGGCACATGGCCCGACCCCAGGCTTCAGATTTAGTTCTAAACACTCATAGACTAGCTAACAGCTTCTATACTAAATAATAAAAAATAATTTAGGTAATACAAACCAATTGCAAAAGAGTTTATTTTTGCTGTCACCATCATTACAGATATGATCTTTGTAGCGAGAAAACTATAACGATAACAGTTCCCGCAGATTTATAAGACACATACTTAGTAAACATGTATTTAAATAACCAAAAAAATTGTTATATGCTGTTTTTCTCATACCTTATTAAATACCTTAATAATGACTAATTTCAATACCAGGTGATATGCGGCAAATTGATTATTAAAGAATGCAAAGCAAAGGTAATGTAAAGGTCACTACCTAAGTAATAAAAAGTATTTTTAGTAAAGGTAATCAATAGTATAGTATTATATTATGATTAAACAAATGGTATCGCAAATTGTAATAAAAGTGTGAAGTAATGATGATGCTGTTAATGTTACACCTCTTAACAGCCTGTATAACCTTTATCTGCCAACCAAAATAAAGAAATTTTGCATCTGAATCAACATGATGTCAGGCGTCATCTTTCCGACATAATGCCCAGAATTTCCTTTTCAACATGAACTTGGAAACCGGCACAACAAGCACTGAGTCACGGATATATTGCGGCAACAGTAGCTCACAGCAACCATTACTGCTCAGGCCATAGAGTAAATGAGTAGGTGAGAAGGTTTTTTTAATATTAAGCATAAAGTGCAGCCATACAGTATCTTACAAAAGTGAGTACATCCCTCACATATTTGAAGAATATTTTAATATATCTTTCATTGGACAACTCTGAAGATATGACACTTTCATACAATGTAAAGTAGACAGTGTTTGCAAATTGTGCAAAATTTTCCATTTTCCCTCCACTGTGTAATGTGATTTGTTAGTTTTAAAAGATTTCAGGTGTGAATGGGGAACAAGTGTGTTATATTTGGTTCTATTGCTCTCACACTGTCTCATATTGGTCACTGTAAGTTCAACATGGTACCTCATGGCAAAGAACTCTCTGAGGATCTAAAAAAAAAAGATGGATGTTCTACATAAAGATGGCTTAGGCTATAAGAAGATTGCCAACACCTTGAAACTGAGCTGCAGCACGGTAGCCAAGACCGTGGGATGGTTCAACAAGTCAGATTCCACTCAGAACAGGCCTCGCCATGGTAGAAGAAAGAAATTGAATGCACGTGCTCAGCATCATATCCAAAGAATGTCTTTTCAAAATAGTCATATAAGTGCTGCCAGCATTTCCCAGAGGTAAAAGGAGTGGAGGGTCAGCCTGTCAGTGCTCAGACCTCACACCGCACACTGTATCAAATTGGTCTGCATAGTTTTTATCCCAGAAGAAAGCCTCTTCTAAAGATGATGCACAAGAAAGCCTGCAAACAGTTTGCTGAAGACAAGCAGACTAAGGACATGGATTACAGGAACCATGTCCTGTGGTCTGATGAGACCAAGATAAACTTATTTGGTTCGGATGGTGTCAAGCGTGTGTGGCAGTAACCAAGTGGGGAGGACAAATGTGTCTTTCCTACAGTCAAGCATGCTGGTGGGAGTGTCATGGTTTGGAGTTACATAAGTGCTGCTGGCTGTGGAGAGCAACAGTTCATTGAGAGAACCAGTAATGCCAACATTTAATATGACATACTGAAGCAGAGCATTTTTCCCTCCCTTTGTAAATTTAACCACAGGGCAATATTCCAACATGATAACAACCCCAAACATGCCTCTGACACGAATACTGCCTTGCTAAAGAAAATGAGGGTAAATCTGTTGGACTGCCCAAACATGTCTACAGAACTAAACTCTACTGAGCATCTGTGGGGTATCCTCAAATGGATGGTGGAGGAGCGCAAAGTCTCTAACATTCACCAGCTGTGTGATGGCTTCATGGAGAAGAGGATTCCAGTGGCTGCAACCTGTGCAGCTCTAGCCAAAGAGAGTTAAAACAGTACTTGAAAATAATGGTGGCCACATAACTTATTGACACTATGGGCACAATATGTTCAATTTCCCTTAGTACTCAGTACTCACTTTTATTGCTGGCGGTTTAGAAATTGATGGCTATGTGTTGAGTTATTTTGAGGGCACACCAAATTTACACTGTTATGCAAGCAGTACACTGACTACCTTACATTGTATCAGTGTCATACCTTAAATGTTGTCCCAAGAAAAGATACAATACAATATATACTTTTTTTAAAATACTATAAGTGGAGGAGAAAATTAATGGTGAGCACTGACAGGGTATTTTTAAGCTTCTAGAGGAAAGTCCCTATCTGCATACCTCCACCAAGTAGCACATCACTACAAAGGTACTAATTCTCAAGAACCCATCCTGTCTGAACTTAACACTTACACTTGCAAAGAGTATATATACCATAGATTGACCGTATGCAACTGTTATGGGGCAGATGTGAACAAGGGGCCTAGATTTTATTACTTATTATGGAAAATGAACCAACACAGGGGTACATAGATCCAACTATTACCAGTCACAGAATGTCTACCAAGCAAATGAGGGACATCTCTTCTACTCTTCTTTACTTTTGACCATACCATTGAAGGAGAGGGTAGTGTGATAGCACAAACCAACAGTTTTTATATGATGATAGAATTGTAGAGGCGATGCAATATAGTATTTTACAGTAAATCATTTCTTATTTGTCTTTTCACTTATAATTACACATGCCACCTGTTACAGTCATGTAATGGAGATCTGGATTCTCTTATTCCTGATCTGTTTGACACGTAATATGATGATGGGATGTGGGATTTAAGATATCTCCTGGTTTTCATCCCTAATCCTAACCATAAAATGTGGACATTGCTGCAAGAAGTCCTCAGTCCACAGATTAGTCACAGATTAGCATCAGTAATGCTGATATAGCACAGGGAAGAACAGATTCAAGGGTGCGATGTTTTAAATAACAAGAAAAGAAAGATAAAATCCAGGCACTGCTGAGCGTTATGATCAGATATTCTAACTTGAAAGTGTACTTCATATATTTTTATAAATATATTTTATGCTTGTGTATAATGCTGCGTTAGTTTTATTAATTTCCTCTTTTATGGCTCTGACTTTGACATCTTTGAGATTCATTAGACTCATGCGCTTCAACAAACATGAAAAGTTTACTGTAAATATCTCCTTGCATCAGCAGCTACAGTATAAAAGTAATTGGACAAATATAATTATCCCTCAAATTTACCATTATTTGCCAATGTCTTTGTTACTGTTCTAGTGTATATAAACTGTGTTTTCGTTAACAGCATAACTCAAATAACATTACAATACTAACATTATTACTGAGGAACACAGAGATATTTCCATCATTTCAATGGGAGTGCTTAATCTCATCCTTGTTCTAATGTGCACTCTTGAATTCTTGTTCATTCTGCAACAAACTTCTCATACTGGTAGGTTTATTCTGTGAATTAATCGGGAAATTGAAGTCTTTGTTTACTTTTAGATTTAGGATTTACCTTTGAAGATTTAAATGGCTTTTCTCAGTACGCTGTTTCACTGGCTCACAGGCAGTTTTGTACTTACTCTGTCTCCTCAGGCTGTGGATGGTTCTACAGCAGTGAGTAACATATTCAACTTCAAGTCATTATTCTCAAAGCAGGAGATTGTTATCTCTAACAAGCTCTTTCCAGTCCTCACAGCACATGTACCTTTTGTTTACTGCAGCTAATGTTGCTAAATCTAATTAGCTCACTCATAGCTCAGTCCTCTCAGTGTGTCCATGGGGGTGACATCACTGCTTGTTCTCTGCTTTGACAGATAATCACATTACAGACGTTTGTTTGCTATGCAGGTTACCACAGAAACTTGTGTGCACTCAGAGAGCTGATTAAATGTCTCATGAGTAAAGTAAAATCTATTGACCAATGCATTTAGAAAAAGTCTTCATTTACCTTTTCATTTATGTTGAAAGCTAATCTTTGTAGTGAGAAAACCCCTTTAAGTTACTAATTAATAACCAATTCCCCTGAGGGCAGAGGGAACAAAAACCTTTTGACCAGGAATACCCATTGTGGTTGTGATGTTACCCAGGGATGGTCACAATTCAGCCTGAAACAAACTGACTTGCAAGTTACTGAAATTTTTACAATTACTAAAGCAGGACTGGGACAAGATATTATTTTGCCATAGGCAAATAAGGCACAAAGCACCCTCAATGGAAAATTCAGCCCACTTCAATCCCTACTTGGGCCCCCTTTTCTTCCTGGGATGAAGTGGCTCTCTAGGCAGTCGCCTACCTCTACTACCCATGGCCCGGGACTAAAGCTATATCAACAGGAGTATGGTATTGCATCTAAGCAGCAGTTTGTCATCAACAATTAAGTTCCTTATAACTAAAATCAACTTGACAAAGATGCTGACCTGCAACTCAGTACAGTTGTGGCCATACCACAGCTTTATCATGCGGATGCAGCCTTTAGCTCTTCATCCAATGAAGTATAACAAGTGATAAATAAAATGTCACAAATAACCAAGGTTTAGCTCAATAAATAAAATATCCTTTTCATCTTCATTCAGCAGTATTGGAGTGGCTGGCTCTTTTTTGTATGGAACATTTTTTTTTTAACTTTGAAGCCTAGGAGTGATGAATCAATCCCAAAGGAAACTATTACGAGTCGCAGATCAATTGGCTTCCTTCTGTTGCAGGCTTCTCTATAGAGCAAGCGTTGCTCTCACACAAAGGGTCTGTGTGAACAAAAGGTTGATCGCAAGCCACCCAGCTTTCCCAAGACAAATAACAGGTCACCTGATCCTTCTCTCCCTGGTAATGGTTCTATGCCATAATGGACTCAGTGGAACCACCATCACCTTTACAGAAAACTGTATGCACTTTTCTCAACAAAGGAGCCTAATCCAAACCAATTAAATCATTTTTAGCAAAACTTTTTTACTCTTTGGCTGTAGTCCAAACCATAACTGTATCTAATAAGATAGTCCACATTTGAAGACTGCCACTGAAAATATGCTTCATACATATTTTGGATAGGTCATCAATTCTGAAATGATCCTTCTAATTGACGGTAATAGGAACCAGTTATATGTTTTGACACAAAAAAGTTGACCACAAATTGACAGTGGACCTACTGGTAGGTAAGCAAGCAACTGGCTATTTTTTCAGCTATGAGTGTGGTTTACTAACTATTCATATGACAGCAAACCTATTAGTGACTGGATTATAAAATGCTTGTTTTTACTGCTTGCTATTCAGCTCTTTAATCAAAGAGATAAATAAATGTTGCTGTGCCCTTGAGCAACATCTGTAATAGGGCTCCCTACTTTTCATGAAATATTTTTAGCACTTCTATCTAATTACGTTTCTGACATAACTTCTGACATGGTTTCTTATATTCCCCAGTATGACTGCTACATCTGCTCCCCATTCATAGCTAAATCTATGTGCTCAATTAAAAATATGATCAAAATGTCTTCAGTAGCGATGAGCGATTGTGTCAACTATCGTTATCGATTCGATAGTCGATATCGGCAATTATGATGACGATATCCGATAGTCGATAACAGATTATCGCTAGAGATCGGTGAATCGATTTTAACGAAGTGGAATTCGTTTAGAATTTCAGGAAAACTTTGGTTCGGAACGAAGTCGAACTTTGGGGTACTTCGGGTGAACGAAGTGTGCTCTTGATTGATAAAATGGCTGCGAGCACATGGCGCTACATGGGTCAAAGCACTCTGGGAGGAAGAAGGGCATAGCCTGCATGACATGTGCAGAGATGAAGCCAATCAGAGACCGGCGGGATCAGAGACCGGCGGGAATCAGAGACCGACGTCACCGCACTATATAAGTCCGGGCGTGATGCTGGGAGCTCATACCGCTCTCACTGTACTGATCAGGGAAGGTGCTGCCGCGGCTGATTGTTACTGAAGAACTGATTTTTATACAGCGATTTTTGTGGGGTGACTCAGCTTTTCTCAGAGACTGCTTCTCTTAATGTTCTATTTCTGATTTTTTGGGGTATTGGATCTGAAGTCCAGTGTGCGTCCACTGCTGCTGCATATACATTTTAATGCTATCTGCTCACAGCACATTGAATATCCAAGGGGGATCTAAGCCAGTTCCTGTTGTATTCATTTAAAGAAACAGCGTTTTTACAATACAAATACCACTTCATTTTTGGCTGCTCAATTCTTTTGCGCAATTTACATTAACAGGGGTTAATTAAGCGTTGTTCTGCTGCTGTGGTGACTAAAAGAAACCTATTATTTCACCGCCAAAAAAGACATTTTTCCTGTAGCATAATTCACAAGCGAAGGTTAATTACAAGTTTTCCTCTTGTTGTGTAGCGTAAAAAACACGCCATTGCAACACGCTACAAAGTTTGTAGTTTGTGGTTGCTCAATTGTTTGGCGCAATTTACATCCAGGGGTTAATTAAGCGTTGTTCTGCTGCTGTGGTGACTAAAAGAAACCGTTTATTTCACCGCCAAAAAAGACATTTTTCCTGTAGCATAATTCACAAGCGAAGGTTAATTACAAGTTTTCCTCTTGTTGTGTAGCGTAAAAAACATGCCATTGTAACACGCTACAAAGCTGGTAATTTTTGGCTGCTCAATTCTTTTGCGCAATTTACATCTAAGGGTTAACTAAGTATTTTTCTGCAGTTGTACTCAGTAAAAGAAACTTTGTTTTTCACCGCCACAGAAGAAATTCTGTAGCATAATTCATATCCGAAGGTTAATTAAAGGGGATGTATCGCTTCCTTACTTCAGCTGATTCACACTTCTCTTAGCTTCCCAGCTCAGTGAATGCAGGGGCGTTTCTTCCCCTCCCAGCTGGATGACATCATCCCCCTTCACTGCTGGCCTGAGACTCCCCCCCCCTCCTCTGAGTCCACATATCACTGTGTCTCTCTCTATGCAGTCTTATTTTATAAGAGCTGTATAAATACCACAGGCTGCATTCAATCTAATCTGAGCACTGATCTCTCACAGATGGAGATGTATTACAGCTTTCTAAGAAAGGCACAGATCTGCGTGTATGCAGGAGAGTTAGGCACAGGGACAAAAAACTGTCATGTTTTCTCATTGTACAATCTGCTGCAGTCTGTTTCTGCTAGGTGTGGAAACAGAAAATGCTACAGCCCCTAACTCTGAGTCAGAGACACAGCTCCGTGAATCGACCCAGGGGCTGTACAGAATGAGCTCTCAGCTAGTGAATTGCAAGGAGGAGGGATCAGGAGGGATTAGACCCACACTGGATATCAGTGTAAATAAAAACACAAGATAAGGGACACTGTGAGAACAAGGCAGCTTTTGCTAATGACATCCAATTGCAAAGTTGCTTGTTTTCACTGTCCACTTATTCTGAAGACCATTTAATGAAACGATAAAACCCCTTTAAGCCTGTTTGTGCTTTTATATTCAGTAAAAATACACAGAGTTTTTAAACCAAGAGTTGGTGGGCTCGTCAGACACAACCATTAGTTGGTATTAGTTGGTATGGCCCGGGAGCGAGTCAGTGGCCCTCACCTGCCATCAACCCGCCTCTGTCCCATCCGGTTCCCTCAGCCAGAGATCTACTATGTGGTCTGGGCTCAGCGCCACTATATAGGGAGGATGAAAAATTTTTGAGGAGGGCAGTCAGCAGCTACTTGGCAGTGAAGAAATGGGGAGAATATCCCATGCTTCTTGCAGTAGGCGGCAAAGTATAGATGTGGAGAGTGGCATTGGAGGTCATGTTGTGAGAGGTCAGCCTCGGCATACCAAGACTGGTGATGAGGACAGCAGTAACGATGAAACACAAATAGATGATGATGTAGCCGACCGTACTTGGGAGCCGGGTGAAGCAAGGGCTTCATCATTGTCAGGAGAAGAGGGCGTCAGCTTGCGCGTCAGGCAGAGGCACAGCCAGCAAGTGGGTTGTGTGGCCGTGAGTCAGCAGGGTAGCAGCAGTGTGAGGTCGGGAGCCAAGCAGCCATGGGGTAGAAAACCCGCTACGCAGGTCCAAGAAAGTAGCGGCACAGGGGCTCAGCAAGGCAGCGGCGGCAGTAGTCACTCAGTGCAGAGCGTTGGTGGTAAAATCAGCAACGGTGTGGCAGTTCTTTGCTAAGACACCGGAGGAGCCGAATATGGGTATGTAGAATGTGTGGGCCGAAAGTGAAGCGTGGCCAGGGATCTAACGTTGGCACTACGGCCCTGCATCAACACATGCAGCGTCACCATCCGGTGGCCTGGGAGAAATATGGCTTAGATGTGGTGGCCCATCCTGCCGCCGCAGCAACAGCAGCGCTCAGTGGCACGCATGCCATTGCAGCCAGTCAAGGCTCCACCACCTCTGCAGAAGGGAGCTGTTTCTCTTTGCCATCATCTCCCGGTCCAGACACTCCTGCTCCTTGCTACTCATGGCGCCAGCAGTCGTTCAGCGAGGCGATTGCAAAGAGACCACAGTATGCGTCCAACCATCCTAAAGTGCAGAAGCTGACCGTGCTCCTGTCCAAGTTGTTGGTACTGCAAATGGTGGACTCTGCACCATTCAGAGAACTAATGGCTTGTGCGGAGCCGAGATGGAGAGTTCCAAGCTGTAATTTATTTTCCAAAAAAGCATTACCAGCACTTCATAAATATTGTAGAACAGAAAAGTGGGCCAGTCCTTGAGCTTATCGGTTTGTTCCAAGGTGCACGGCAGCGCGGACGTCTGGAGCTGTAACTACGGTCAGGGCCAGTAACATGTCCTTTACAGCCCACTGGGTGAATGAAACTTCCTGCCAGGCACACCAACAACTTGGACAGGAGACGCCACTTTCTCCTCCACGTTGACAAACTGCGGCTCCTGCCCCAAATGTCCGCCTCCTCCCCCACCATCACCACCCATCTCAGCCTCCACAAGTACTGTTCCATCATACCACATGTGTAGGCACAGGGGTGTCACGCAGTTCTACACCTGGCTTTGCCTCGGCGAACGAAGTCACACAGGGGGAGGAAACTGCTCCGCGTCTTGCAGCACTAATTCGCTGTGTGGCTTTCTCCGCGCCAACGTAAAATCGGAACTTTGGTGACGGACAATGGGAGGAACATGGTGTCCTCGCTGCACGAGGAGGGAATGGTCCAATGGCGCCCTGTTATGGCGCATGTGTTCAATCTGGGTGTGAAAAGGTTCCTGAAGTCTTCCACCGATCTTCAGAAGATTCTGAAAATGGCCAGGAAACTGTGCATGCACTTCATCCCTTCCTACAAAGCCAGGAACACCCTCCTCGAGTTGCTGCGGCAGAACAGCCTCCCCCAACACACTCTGATATGCGATGTTTCCACCCGTTGAAATTCCAGCCTGCACATGTTGGACCGACTGTATGAACAAAAAAGGCCATTAACGATTTTTCGATGATCCAGGCGGACAGTACTCCCCTGTGTAACTTTGATGTCAGCCAGTGGCCGCTCATGCGTGACACCTGCCATTTGTTGAGGCCATTCGAGAAGGCCACGTTATTTGTCAGTCGCCAGGACTACGAGATGAATAACATCATTCCACTGCTTCATGTCCTGGAACAGATGCTGTCCGGTGGGGACTGAAATGGAGGAGGAGGACATTGGAGCAGAAGCATTGTCTGGTGAAATGAGTGGATTCTCTACCAGGTGACAAGAGAGGAGGAGCAGGAGCAGGGAGGAGGAAAGATGGAGATGAGGAAGACGAGGCAGATGACCCGCAAGCACCAAATGGCAATTACAGTGGAGATGGAGGCAGGGAGCCCCCTCGGGGGTAAACTTGTGCAGATGGCCCGCAGCATGCTGTTTTTTGCCGGCTAGTGACAGCCGAATAGTCAGCTTTCCGGGCAAGGGATGACTTCTGGCCTCTCCACCCTATTGGACCCTCGCTACCGGTCCAAAATGGGAGCCTTTTTCCCAGCTATTGAGAGGGAAGACAAACTCAAATACAATAGGGAAATCCTCCGTAATCAGTTGGCCCTGCCTATGTGCGGCATCGTCCCTCCTCTGACAGGTCTGACCGGGGGGTTCCTCAGCGCTCACTTACTACTGCCGCGGCTGCTGGGGGAAGGTGGGGGGGTAGGAGCAATACCAGCTCCATCGGCAGCAACCTAAGTCTGGAGTCACAAATGAGGCAGCTTCCTTCACCCGCCTAGTGAGGGGGGTAGTCGCCAGCAGCAGCGCAGGACCGGGAGCAGTCCCTGAACCAACAGGTGGTGGCCTACTTGGACAGCACTCTGCCACCCCATTTTAGAAATCCGCTGGACTACGGGCACCAAACTGGATGTTGGCCGCAACTTCCCGAGTTTGCAGTGGAGAAGCTGTCCTGCCCGGCCCGTAGTGCGGGCATCAGAGCGGGTGTTCAGTGCGGCGGGGGCATCGTTACCCCCAAGGAGAACCCGCTTGTCCATGGGAAATGTGGAACGACTGACCTTTGTCAGATGAATCAGGCGTGGACGGCCAGGATTTGCACACACCAATGCCTTCGGCGTCAGACTACATCAGCCATGACGCCTCACCAAAATGTGAGAAATGGGTCTGGGTTCAAACTACTGCCTCGCCACTATTCTGATGCCGGGCCCCCAGCCTGATGCCACAATCTGCTGACAGTTTCTCCATCTGCCCCCAAACCATCTTTACCAGGGACTGGTATGCCACCCACCTCCACACTCTTTTATTGTGGGCCCCTTTATGACCTCATGCTGCTGCTGCTGTTGTTGCGCTGCGTCACCTCCACACTGTGTCATTGTGCCACTCTGTGGTCTACTCCAGTTTTTGCCAGCTCCAGAATGTCATTGTGCCACTGCCTGACCTCATGCTGCTGCTGTGGCTAATGTCGTGACCTTCACACTGTGTCAATGTGCCATTCTGTGGCCTACTCCTATTTTTGCCACCTCCAGAATGTCATTATGCCACTGGTCTGACCTCATGCTGCTGCTGCTGTCGTGACCTCCACACTGTGTCTTTGTGCCACTCTGTGGCCTACTACTGTTTTTCCCCCACCAGAATGTCATTGTGCCACTGGGCCCGACCTCATGCTGCTGGGTGTCGTGCCCTCCACACTGTGTCATTGTGCCACTCTGTGGCCTACTACTGTTTAGCCACATCCAGAATGTCATTGTGCCACTGCCTGACCTCATGCTGCTGCTGTGGCTGCTGCCGTTACCTCCACTCTCTGTCCTTGTGCCACTCTGTGGCCTACTCCTGTTTTTGCCACCTCCAGAATGTCATTGTGCCACTGCCTGACCTCATGCTACTGCTGCTGCCATGACCTCCACACTTTGTCATTGTGCCACTCTGTGGCAAACTCCTGTTTTTGCCACCTCCAGAATGTCATTGTGCCACTGTCTGACCTCATGCTGCTGTCGTGCCCTCCACACTGTGTCATTGTGCCACTCTGTGGCCTACTACTGTTTTTCCACCTCCAGAATGTCTTTGTGTCACTGGCTGACCTCATGCTGCTGCTATCGTGACCTCCACTCTGTGTCATTGTGCCACTCTGTGGCCTACTGGTGTTTTTGCCACCTCCAGAATGTCAGTGTGCCACTGCCTGACCTCGTGCTGCTGCTTGCTGTCGTGCCCTTTCCCCACTGTGTCATTGTTTCCACTCCCGTGGCCTACTCCTGTTTTATCCACCTCCAGAATGTCATTTTTGCCACTGTTTTGACCTCATGCTGCTGCTGCTGTCGTGCCCTCCACACTGTGTCATTGTGCCATTTTGTGGCCTACTACTGTTTTGCCACCTCCAGAATGTCATTGTGCCACTGCCTGACCTCATGCTGCTGCTACCGTGACCTCCACTGTCTGTCATTGTGCCACTCTGTGGCCTACTCCTGTTTTTATCCACCTCCCGCATGTCTTTGTGCCACTGGATGACCTGCTGCTGCTGCTGTCGTGCCCTCCACACTGTGTCATTTTGCCACCTGTGGCCTATCCTGTTTTAGCCACCTCCAAATGTCATTGTGCCACTGTCTGACCTCATTGCTGCTGCTGCTGTCGTTTCCCTCCACACTGTGTCATTGTGCCACTCTGTGGCCTACTACTGTTTTTTCCACCTCCAGAATGTCATTTTTGCCACTGCCCGACCTCATGCTGCTGCTACCGTGACCTCCACTCTCTGTCATTGTGCCACTCTGTGGCCTACTCCTGTTTTAGCCACCTCTAGAATGTCATTGTGCCACTGTCTGACCTCATGCTGCTGTCGTGCCCTCCACACTGTGTCATTGTGCCACTCTGTGGCCTACTCCTGTTTAAGCCACCTCCAGAATGTCATTGTGCCACTGTCTGACCTCATGCTGCTGTGGCTGCCACCGTCACCTCCACACTCTGTCACTAATGTTGCCACCAGAGCTCTCAGCTTGTTTTTTTCCAGCTTTCGCTGGCATGACTTTATCAGGCTGCATTCTCGCTTGAGTTTTTTGGTCAGTTCTGCCCTCTTAAGTGTCCAGGGAATTTTATAATGAAACGATTCTAAGAGTGACGGCAGTCATCTGCGTGTCATACTAAAACACAACATTGTATGAAGACCAAATCAAGCTCCCTCTGCATATTTAAGCATGGCACAACGTTCTACAGCACCCTGCAGGCTCTGTGCAGCCTGGAAATAGCTGTTTTTTAACGCGATTTGTGCAGAAGTAATTCGGATCGAAACTAATTTTGCCGGAAAATTCGGCGAAGTGGCCTAATCGAATTTTTGAGACGTTCGCCCATCTCTAATTATCGCCGGTAACCATTAAAGTCTATGGGAGAGGAACAACACCTTCATTCTTACACCCAAACAGGGCTGTAGAAGCTGGAATTAACATCCCCAACAGTAAAATGGATATGTGCTACATCTTAGGCAATACAATTAGGCAACAAGAGTCATAGAAAAAAACTGACAGACTATTCAATATTCTTGTTTTGTACCGCAGCATGACCCTTAAAAACCTGCATGACCCACAAATTAAAAAGTGCCAGAGGGCAGTATTATTTGAACCATCATTTTACTTGAACTGGACATTGACTATAGTTGTCCTGGACCGCAGCATGACCCTTAAACCTGTCTGACACACAGATTAAAGTGCTGGAAACAGGAGTCTTTGAACCACCATTTTATTTGAACTGGACATTGACTTTGCTTGTCCTGGACCGCAGCATGACTCTTAAATCTACATGACCCAGCAGATAAAAAAGTGCTGGAAAAAGGAGTCTTTGAACCACCATTTTAGTTGAACTGAACATTGACTATACCTGTCCTGGACCGCCGTATGACTATTAAACCTGTCTGACCCACAGATTAAAAAAAATGCCGGAAAAAGGAGTCTTTGAACCACCATTGTAGTTGAACTGGACATTGACTATACATGTCCTGGAACGCAGTATGAGCCTAAAATCTGACTGACCCACAGATTAAAAAGTGCTGGAAAAAGGAGTCTTTCAACCACCATTTTATTTGAACTGGACATTGACTATGCTTGTCCTGCCCCGCAGCATGACTCTTAAATCTACATGACCCACAGATTAAAAAGTGCTGGAAACTGGAGTCTTTGAACCACCATTTTATTTGAACTGGACATTGACTTTGCTTGTCCTGGACCGCAGCATGACTCTTAAATCTACATGACCCACAGATTAAAAAGTGCCGGAAAAAGGAGTCTTTGAACCACCATTGTAGTTGAACTGGACATTGACTATACCTGTCCTGGACCGCAGTATGACTATTAAACCTGTCTGACACACAGATTTAAAAAATGCCGGAAAAAGGAGTCATTGAACCACCATTTTATTTGAACTGGACATTAACTATGCTTGTCCTGGACTGCAGTATGACCATTAAATCTACATGACCCACAGATTAAAAAGTGCTGGAAAAAGGAGTCTTTGAACCACCATTTTAGTTGAACTGGACATTGACTATACCTGTCCTGGACCGCAGCATGACCCTTAAACCTGTCTGACCCACAGATCAAAAAGTGCCTGAAAAAGGCAATGCCGACATTCAGGCTTTTGGCTTTGGGATGGTTTGGGTTAAAGTGTTTCTTCTGCTCCCAAACCTGGTAGACAGAAGGCTGGCTGCTAGACTGGCCGCTGTATGGTGTGCGGGTCAAACTGGTGGAAGGAGAAGGGGTAGGATGGGTCTCTGGTGGTGCTGGTGGTACTCGGGCGATGGTGACGGCTGAAGCGGAGGCTGATCCTTGATCATAACTCTGACATGGGCAGCTGAGGAACGCTTGGTCATTGCAGAGGAGGAGGAGGCGGAGACAGAGGGTGTGACAGTGGTTGGAAGCCCGGGATCGGTGTGGCCTTTTTTCGCCAAGTCTTCCCTCCATTTCAACTTATGCATTCGCTGCATCTGACTAGAAATGATGGTGGTGGTTAAACACCTAAGATTCTTCCCTCTACTGATGCGTTTACGGCAAAGGCGGCATATGACATCACTGGGTGAATCAGAGGCTTGCTCGAAAAAGGCCCAGGCTTGAGAGGTCCTGGACCTTTTCAACGGCGATAAGCGAGGAGCGGTGTTTATGCTGATCGTCGCTGGCGGAATCATCTCAGCGGACTTGTACGACCGCCCCCTCCCTTTTTGAGACGGGAGCCGTACTGACACTGCCCCATCGTCTTCCTCCTCTTCTAGTGATGAAGCGCTCGCAAGCAATTCTGCTGAAAAGACCACGTTGGATCCGCAATGTCTTCATCATCATCTACACAGGTGACTTCCTCGTCCTGACATTCTGCATCCAGGAGCTGCGGGCTACAAGCAACAGGCACTGTAAGACGTTGTCGACTGCCCGGGATTTTTGCCAATTGACCGGCTTCCTTCTCCTCCTCTGATGGCATCAGCGATTGGGCATCAGAGCAGACAAAATCATCCTCTCTGGCCTCTTGATCTTTTGAAGTGCCTTCTGACCCCAACCGCATTTTGTCATCAAAGAGGTCTTCAGAAAATGGATTATCCACAGTGGTGGGTACACAAGTTGACAGTTGGGCTGCCTTCGTTTCATGTTGGATGGATGCTGACGATGATGATGACGACATTTGTGGCTGTGTGTGGGAGGACGAGGAGGTAAGACTGCTGGATGCAGGTTGCATTAACCACTGAAGAACAGATTGGCGATGCTGTTTGTTACTGAGATTCACAGGGCACCGAACCAACGATGACAGGTCTGACGGTCCTGCAACCAACGATCCGCTGGCTTGCATGTTGTCGCCAGCACTGGAAGGAGCACCTTCTCTCGTACCTCTACCACCATGTCCTACACCCCTCTTGGCTCGGTTACCACCTGCATTTCGCTCCATGTTCAGAAAGATAAAAATTTTAAAAGGTATGGAAGATTTTTCGACAGTCTCTTATTGAAAGATGGCAAATCACAGCTATTCTTAAATCCCTCTAATTTCCTGCAGCCAACTAGGATTAGAAACAGAATTGTTTCTATCGAATACCTGTGAAATGCAGTCTGGTGGAAGAACCATAAGACAAAATCAACAGTTTTCTTCCTTCAGTCCCAGGGATTTACAACTGCCCAGTAGGACTAGGAATTGTTAGTTTTCAACAAACTATCATACAAGTGCGCTATCTGCGCCAAACTGACATTCACCAAGCGCAATAAAACTATTTAGAAGTTACACGGATGAGAAATTGCGTTTTTTGAAACAATGACACACGAGAACAGTTACTAGAAAATTTCTGTATCCAAATTTAAGTACAAGTTGGCTCTTTGAACAAAACTGGGCTGCACCAAAGTGAAATACAGCTATTTAAAAGTTATACGGATAACAAAAAGTGGTTTCTGCACCAATGAAATACACCAACAGTTACTAGAAAATTTCTATATCCAAATATAGGTACAAGTTGGCTCTTTGAAAAAATCTGTGATGCACAAAATAAAAGTTACAATGTCACCTCAGGTGCAAGGTGTGCTGGTCAAAAAGTGGTAAAAAAATGCCATTTCAATGCAGGTTCAAAGCAGAGCACCCTCCGTTCCAAATCCAGAGTGTGTGATCCCCCCCTCCCCGGCCCCCTCCTGCGGCTGTACAGCACTAGATGCTTCTTTAAAATTCTCTGTCTAACTAAGAAATGAAATTCTCTAATCTACCTATATTCTAATGTTCACAGCTAAAATCATAGTTGTCTGTATGAATAAAGAAAAGAACCGTGTCTCTGAGTTGAGCTGTATTGAGAGACACATAGCACACGTCTTGCTCTAGTGATAGACACTGAAACACTGATACTGAACAGGAAACGCTGTTCTATGCAAAACGAGGTCATGTGATTTTTCCAGCCAATGACAACCATACACATCACAGTCATGACGTTGCACACCCAACTCACCCTGCTCTATGCTCTAAGCTTATTTGCTGGCCGCCAAAATGACAGGAAGCACTGAAAAAGGCGCAATAGTAATAGATTATCTGCAGATCGTCACCTAAAATCGTGCCGATTTCAAATTTGTCAATTATAATCGCTCATCCCTAGTCTTCAGTGAAGACCATGCAAAAATTATACCATTAGTGTTCCTTCTGATCATCACACAGGAGAATAATAGGTGAATGCTGCAATCAACGGCCATTGCATCAGCTTGTTGGCAGTCACCCAGGGAAAAAATAGTTTCGATACACAGAATAATATTATGGGTATTCTTCTATAAAAGCAATGCTTCTAGGTGAAAATACTACTGTAGTGAGGCATCCAACCAATCATAGTCCAATTTTTAGTTTTAATCTGTACATATAAAACCAGTGGTATACAGAGGTGCATAATTTGGGAAGAATAGCAAAAGATCTTACGGTAACACATCAGGAAACAACTTAGGGCCACATGTATGAAAAAAGTCTAAGTCTAAGACCTTCTTTGTTGCCCATAGCAACCAATCAGAGCGCCCCTTTCATTTCATATAGTGCTCTGTAAAAATGAAAGGGGCACTCTGATTGGTTACTATGGGCAACAAAGTGAGTTTTAGACTTAGACAGTTTTCATACATGTGGCACTTAGTAATTGTTCTCTGAACTCTATGGGCCTAATTTATGAAAGCAATGTAATTTTAAAACTGTCTTTGCCCATAGCAACCCATCAGAGCTCAGCTTTCATTGTTTAAACTGCTATGGAATAGAAATTTTGATATTTGGAACAGAAATACTGTTTAAGTCAAATTTGTCACTTTGTCACTGGATTTAATCCCTTCAGGGCAGAGCTATTTTCATATTTTCATTTTCGTTTTCTCTACTCCCGCCTTTCAAGAGCCACATTTTTTTTTCCATTTATATAAACATGTAACAGCTTGTTTTCTTGCAACCCAAGAAGTATTTTTTAAGAGAATCCTTACGGTAAAAAAAAACAAAACACAATTGTGGCATTTTTTGTGATAGTTCCATTTTTTTTTTTAAACATGCATTTTTTTTTATTTTCAAAAACAATGTATATATCACATGAGTACAAAGGCGAAGAGAGAACATGAAAATAAACATCTTAACAAAACATAGCCTCATTGAGTCCACACCATTAAGTAGGCAATAGAAGAACAAATCACCATGAGAGAGTAACCGGAATCACCAAACATTATGGTTCAAAGAATCCTTCAACAAAGCATGCATTAAAGCAGTCAGTATAAAACAAAGTGTGAGGAAAATTCATTCAAAATATGACAAATTATTCTCCCCCTCCAACTTTGTATCTAGTCAGATCGAACAAAGGGCCCCCCAAACCCCAGGAAAGGTCAATTTACAAGTTAATCAGCCCAGCTCAGGCCCATTGTAAATGCCCTTCCATAGGAAGCCTCCCCAGCAGGAGATCTGCACAATCAAAGGGATCCTCATTTCCATTAATTAGCCCAGGAGACACGTGCAATCTCCAACCCCCAGCTTCAAAGCCTTGAATGAACCAAGTCCAGACCCAGCGGCCTCAATATTTCATAAAGATTTATAGGCGGCCCGTTCATAACTGGGCAGTTTCATATCTTAAAATATGGAACTCCCCGTACACATAGTCACCACTCCCGAGGTTCTAGGGAGCAGGGGTACTGAGCTCCATTTAACCAGTGTGGGTAAACGGATCTCTCCTAGCTGTGCAGGGTCGTGCAGGGCGAGTAGTGTGTTCTCTCGTCCTCCCTGGATCTCCCTGTGCCCGTGTGGACAGGGGTTAATGGAAACAGTATCTGGCTGACCTCGTGCACCTCTAGTGGGAGCGCAACGTCACGATACATCCCAAGTCTGGTCGTCGACCCTCGAGTGGGCCGGGGTGGGATTTTTCCTGACAGATTGGTGGCAGAGCGGTGGGATCAAGACAATAGTGTGTGTGAGTGCGGGTCCCGTACTCCCAGACACTAAGGACTACCAGCAGTGTTTTTTGCAGCTGGCGTCTAGACAAGTCAGAGTGAAAATACAAGGTTTTGGGTGCATTCAGGTTGTAGTTTTAGTGTCAAGTAACCAAGGGTTGCAAGGATGGCTGGTCTTAGCAAGGGCAAAGCTGTAGGCCCAGAGGAAACAGTCGGTGAAGTTAGCCAGGAGGAGCTCGGCCCAGACCAGGCTATGGACTATGAAGGCGAGGAGGAGTCCAGCTCGGACTCCTCAAGGAGCCAGTCACAGGTGGTCCAATGCGCAGTGGGCAGCTCACCCTCAGCTATTCTCCTGCAAGCTGCCATGGCTAAGCTTGAGGCTGGAGACCTTGACGCCTACAATGTCCTCCTTGCAGCTGCAGAACGTCATGAGCGGGCAGAGGCCACAGCTGCAGAACGTCGGGAGCGGGCAGAGGAACGTCAGCGTGAGCGTGACCACCAGCTACGGATGGTCCAGTTACAAAGAGTCTCCTGAGACCCAGGTCCCAAAGTTAAGGGCAGAGGACGTTCCCATGCTGGATAAAGGTGGATACCTGGACACCTTCTTACTGGCATTTGAGAAAATTTGCCGCCAGCACCATGTACATGAGGACCAGTGGGTCCGGTTTCTATCTCCTCGTCTCAGAGGTAAAACCCTACAGATCTTCGGGAACCTGCCCAGTGATGCCACCTTGATCTACGAGACAGTCAAGCCGGCGCTGATCCGGCAGTACAACCTCACCCCTGAGATGTACAGGAAGAAGCTCCAGAGTTTGCAGTGGGGTCCTACAGACAGCTGGGCTGACCACATGCGGGCCCTCCAGATAGCAGTGGACCAGTGGATCTCGGGGTTGAAGATCACCATCATCCAGCAGCTTAAGGAGCTCATCGCAACGGAGCAGTTTTTGTGGAACTGCCCAGAGGCCCTCCAGCAGCACCTTCGTGACCGGAAACCGGAGGGGGCCACCGCCACAGCAAACCTCGCGGATCAATATGTCAACAATATTGACACCGGAGGTCAGGAAGAACGCCAGCTGGAGAGGGGGTAAGACGCCCACTGGGCCAGTTGTCCCTGCCCCTAAGCCCAGGGGGCCCCCAGCCCATGCTACCACGTCTGTGGTACTTAGGGCGGCTGGTAGCCCTTTTTGAGGCCCCTGAAGTCCCAAGGTCTGCTCCCACCAAATGTAATGTGTTATCCACCCCAGGTAGTAATGTGGACAATGTTGTTAACCTGCATACTGAGAGGAGTATGGGGGTGGGTGATATGGTGTGTTCCTCTCCATCCTGTGGAGAGGATATAAGGTCAGCGGGTTGTAATAGGGCAGCAGGATGTGTCCAGCAAGCCTGCTGGGATTTGTTGTCCTCTGGTGTGGCATCAGAGGGGGCAAACAGGGGGCAGACAGCTGTAGTGGGGGAGCATGCAGGAAAGGTAGGGCTTCCAGGGAAGGCAACAGGGCTGGGTCCCCCACAAACAGGATGTCGGAGGGCCAGGTTAGGCCAGGCGGACTGGCGACTTATATAGACGTCGAGGGGGGAGGGAGCCCCACCAGCGGTTGCAGCGTTCATGGCCGCTGTCACGCGCAGTGGGAGTGCCAGGAGCCAGGAGGCCCCTCAGGGGCCCGACGGTACCCTACCATTGGACCAAATACGTGCCAGGGTAGGCGAGGGCCAGGAGATAGGTCCCAGGGAACCAACAGATGATGTGGCTCATCCATTCTGATCACATCTAGTCGAGAGTTTCAGTCAGCGTTAGCGGCTGACAACAGCCTGAAAGCTCTCGAAGAGCAGGCGGCACAGCCACCCTTGGACAGACACCGCACGGCTGTACCACGTGACGGTCCGACCAGGTTCACCGGAGGCGTGGCCCAGGGACTGACAGTTAGTGGTACCCTATCCGTTCGGGGCGGAGTTGTTGCGGGTTGCACACAAGATTCCGATGGCCGGGCACCTAGGGATCACCAAGACCAAGGAAAGGCTGTGCCAGCATTTCACTGGCCAAAGATGGGGACTGATGTGACTGCCTACTGCCGTTCGTGCGACACCTGTCAGAGGGTGGGGAAGTTGGGGCTGAGTCCCAAAGCCCCACTGGTACCTCTGCCCATCATAGACGAGCCTTTCAGGAGGGAAGCTGTGGATTTAATTGGACCGCTGTCCATTCCCAGCAGCTCTGGGAAACGTTTTGTACTGACTATGCCACTTGGTACCCGGAAGCGGTAGCCTTGTCGTCCATTCAGGCTGACAAAGTGGCCACTGCCTTACTAGAGATTTTCTCTCGAGTGGGCTTTCCCCAGGAAATGCTCACTGACCGGGGGACCCAGTTCATGTTGCAGTTAATGGAGTCCTTGTGTAAGCTTATACAGGTGCAACATCTGGTGGCCAGCCCGTACCACCCACAGACCAATGGCCTGTGTGAACGGTTCAATGGCATCCTGGAGCAGATGCTTAAGATGTTGGTCAACACCCACAGGCGCGACTGGGATCGGTACCTCCCACACCTACTATTTGCTTACCGGGAAGTTCCACAGGCCTCAACAGGGTTCTCTCCCTTTAAGCTCCTGTATGGGAAAAGTGTACGGGGACCGCTGGCTCTGGTGAAGGAGGCCTGGGAAGGAGACTAAGCAACCCCGGAGGTGTCGGTCATTGAGTATGTTGTGCGCTTCCGTGACAAAATGCAGGCCTTGACGTAGCTAGTGCACGAAAATATGTGACGGGCCCAGGCCAACCAGAAGCAGTGGTACGAACAGAACACTTGTGAGAGGACCTACCAGGTGGGTCAGAAAGTGTGGGTACTGGTGCCCGTGCCACAGAACAAGCTTCAGGCAGCCTGGGAAGGCCCATATGTCGTGCACCAGCAACTCAACGCAGTCACGTACCTGGTCACCCTGGACCACGACTGGAGAAGACGGAAGGCCTTCCACGTAAACATGATAAAAGCGCATTATGAGCGGAAGGCATGTGCCCTTCCCGCGTGCAACTCCGGGGAAAGGAGAGATGAGACCCTCTTGGATATGCCCCCAGTAGGGGGGTGATCCATAGGGTGGAGATTTGCGGACAGCTCCTGGAGGACCAACGGTACCAGCCGTTGGCAACTCTCTACCTCTTCCGGGCATTGTTCACCAACGTGCCTGGACGATGGAGTCAGCCGTCCATCACGTGGACACCGGGGATCACCCCCCAATCCGGCGTTCAGCATATCGGATATCCCCCGAAGTGCAGCAGCACATGCGCAGGGAGATTAACGAGATGCTGAAGCTGGGGGTCATCCAGGCGTCAAACAGTGCCTGGGCCTCGTCCGTATTCCTCGTTCCCAAGAAGAATCGGATCACCCGGTTCTGCGTGGACTACAGGGGGCTCAATGCTATCACGGTCACCGATGCGTACCCAATGCCATGCATCGATGACCTGCTCGACCAGTTGGCCGGGGCCAAGTACCTGACCGTCATGGATCTGAGCCGGGGATATAGGCAGATTCCCCTGACCCGTGTGGCAAGGGAATGTTCTGTACGAGTCCACCGTCATGCCATGTGGCATGAGGAATGCCCCTGCCACTTTTCAGCGGATGACATAACCATTTTCAGTCCCACCTGGGAGGATCACCTCCAGCACTTGATGCAGGTGCTTGGGCGAGTCCACCAGGCAGGCTTGACCATCAAGCCGGAAAAGTGTCAGCTGGGCATGAGTTAGGTCCACTACCTGAGGCACCGGGTAGGTGGGGGGACCTTGAAGCCAGAGCCCGGAAAATTGGATGCCATTGCATGCTGGGCCACCCCCAGGACCAAGAGCAGGTGCTGTCCTTCTTGGGCACCGCTGGGTACTATAGGAGGTTTGTTCCACACTATAGTAGCCTGGCAAAGGCCCTGACGGACCTCACCCGGAAGAGGTTTCCCTCCGCAGTCGATTGGACAAACAACTGCGAGTCAGCCTTCCAGGCCCTCAAGGCCGCCCTGTCCAGCTCCCCAGTACTACAAGCAGCCTACTTCAATTGTCAGTTTATAGTACAAACCGACGCCAGTGACTTTGGCCTTGGTGCTGTGCTCAGTCAGGTGGACACAATGGGGCAGGAACATCCTGTTATGCACCTGAGCCAGAAGCTTCTGCCAAGGGAAGTGGCCTATTCTACGATGGAGAAGGAATGCCTGGCGATAGTGTGGGACCTGCAGCGGCTGCAGCCCTACCTATACGGGCGTCATTTCATTGTGGAGACAGAACACAACCCTCTGAGCTGGTTACACACGGTCTCTGGAACCAATGGGAGGTTGCTACGCTGGAGCCTAGCACTCCAACAGTACCACTTTGTCATTCGCCGTCAGAAGGGAAGAGACAATGGCAACGGCGATAGGTTGTCCCGATAGGGAGAGGGGGAACCTGGGCCCCCGGGAGAGCACCGAGTGGTGCTGCCCCCTAGAGCCCTCAAAAGGGGGGAGGTGTGAGGAAAATTCATTCAAAATATGACAAATCATTCTCCCCCCTCCAACTTCGTATCTAGTCAGATCTCACAAATGTCCCCCAGCCCCCAGGAAAGCTCAATTTACACATTAATCAGCGCAGCTCAGGCCCATTGGCCTTCCATAGGAAGCCTCCCCAGCAGGAGATCTGCACAATCAAAGGGATCCTCATTTCCACTAATTAGCCCAGGAGACACGTGCAATCTCCAACCTCCAGCTTCAAAGACTTGAATGAACCGAGTCCAGACCCAGCGACCTCGATATTTCTTAAAGATTTATAGGCGACTCGTTCATAACTGGTCTATGGCGGTTTTATATCTTAAAATATGGAACTCCCCGTACACATAGTCACCACTCCTGAGATTCTAGGGGGCAGGGGTACTGAGAAATTCAGAAATGGACTAAGGGAGTCCATAGGATAGGGGTGTCTGGTATCAGGGCGTAGCGTAGGCCCAGCCGAATCTGATGGTGCCACTGGTTCCATTCTGTGCCAATGCCCTGCCGAGGTACGGCCCATTTTGGTTTTTCAGTCAGAAATGGCATGGCCATTTGTAGACCGTCCCAGAGGTGTGTGGGGGAGTGTAGGGGGCTGCCACATGGGCTGTCCCATTACAGATATAAGCAGGAGCCCCAGGTGGGTCCAGTGTTGCATTCAGGACGGGGGGTACCAGAAGCATCCACACCGAACGAAGGCCACATCAGCCCCCTTCTGTGGGCCCAGCACCAAGCCAACCTCAGGTAACTGGACGCATCTTACTGCCTTTGTCTGTAACCCGTACTTATATTTGCACCTCTGACTCTTATCTGTATAATATTATCATTCCGTACATATTATCTGTCTAGTGTGCCCTCCAAGGCTAATTAATTCTATAAACTTTAATCTGAGCTAGTCTGTTGTCTTGATAACTGAACTCACCCGCTTTATACTCAGTCTATAATATATAGCTACCCCAAGGCTGGTTCCTGACCTTGTTATAAGTCGGTTATGGACCAGTCCTATAACCAAGCTAGAAACTGGTGGCAGCCTATTGGCCTAGCAGAGCTCCATTTAACCAGTGTGGGTAAACGGATCTCTCCTAGCCGTGCAGGGCGAGTAGTGTGTTCTCTCGTCCTCCCTGGATCTCAATGTACCCGTGTGGACAGGGGTTAACAGAAACAGTATCTGGCTGACCTCGTGCACCCCTAGGGGGAGCGCGACGTCACGATACATCCCAAGTCAGGCCGTCGACCCTCGAGTGGGCCGGGGTGGGCTTTTTCCTGACAAAAAGGATGGTTCAATTTTTATGGAATTCACTGTTCGGTGTAAATAATATGCTATTTATATGCTACATGTTGGTGCAATTACAGTGATATCTAATTTTTATAACCTTCATTCTGTCTTACTACTTTTTTTTTAAACAAAAATTTGTTTGCGTCAAAACATAGAGTTGTGTGGTTTGTTTATTGCAGGGTGAGGTCTAAGTATTTATTGTTACCAATTAGGAGTGTATACAAGTTTTTGATCCTTTTTGTAGTCCATTTCTTGTGAGGCAAGATTCTGCTAGTATGTGTTTTTTTGTTTTTACAGAAATCACTGTAGAGGATAAATATTTGAATTGAATGATAATAATGTATTAAATCAGACTATGCATGCAATGGTACCAGTTATGTTTATTTCATTTTTTATGTTTCGTAAATGGGAAAAGATGGGTTATTTTTACTATTTTTTATTTATTTTAATTTTTTTCCTTTAAATTCTAGTTTTTAAGTAACCATAAGGACCTTGAACATAAGGCAGTACTTATGTGCTGTCATGTATAGGCCTTTTCTCATCTCCACAGTCAGGCAGGGTGTATTAAGTGTACAATAATGGCAGCTAAAGAGGCCTTCATAAGCCTTCCAATTGCCATGAAAACAAACGTCACCCCGCAATCAGAATGAAGGAAAGGAAGAAGGAAATTGGGGACCGCAATGAATCGCAACTCCACATTTTATTAATAATTTAGACTCAGAGGTTGAATGTCTCCAATTCCAGCATGCTAGTGGTGGTTGCCGGCTGTATCTAACAGCTGCCACCTGCTGTGTATAAAGCGGGCTCATGGACATATGGGTAATTCCATTTGTGCAAAGGGGTTAACGTTTTTGTAAGATATGTTGTCAATGTTCATTTTCAGCCTCTTTAATACTTAAATAGAGGCAGCCATTTGTACAGATGAGCTGCTGTACCAGTGCTTGCAAAATTGCCGTAGTCTCCTTTCCCCTCAGCCTTCCACTAATCAAGCAATGATGACCTATCCTAAGGATATTCTATATCCTACAACATCTTAAGTAGTTTTTAAGCAACACGGATCGATCCAATAAACTGGGAAATTAAAGATATTGCTAAATATATGTTACAGGAGATTAAACTTTTAAATCTTTCAAATGCCACCAAAACCATACAAGCAGAATAAAAGAGTACTGTAACATGTACTTATATTCTTAGCCAACAGCAAGACACCTGCTAAATAATTAAAAACCAGATCTCAATGTTCAATGATTCTACTTTAATGATATTAATATTCTTTAATATTACAAACATGGGTAGAAGTTCTGCTCTCAATCTTTTCATTTGCCAGAGGATACAATTAAATTTCAGAAAGGGTTGCTTTTTTGTTCAATTAAATCATTTCTTTGGCTAGGCGGAGTTGTGGGCATTTATGGGTGCTGAAAGCTAATTAGTTGATTAAAGTGTTAAAAGGTTATTTAGGAGTCTATTAAGCAATGCTATTCCTTCATTATCTGTTGCCTCCCCAAGCTCCCTTGCTATCATAGATTTGTCCTTTTCTTTTTGTAGGCTAGTATATTATTATGCAAATGTTGCATGCAGTGTCCAACTTCATCTCTTTGATTTTTATTGCCTTTTTATCACACCATAATAATACAGTATCAGTAGATATTAATTCAAAACAATAAAAGTGAATTTTATGTCGGTGTAATATAAATATGTGATTTGCAAGTAGTAAAGATATGTTCACCTTTAAATGGATTATCTACAGAGTACAGTTTGACATTCCCACTCATAAAATTTGTTATAATTTACTATATCATGTCTATAGAACATAGCGATAAGGTAACATTTTTGCATACTTTTGTACCGAATTGCTTTTTCTCTTGCCCATTTACTAGTCCTGCAAGCAAGATTAAAGCATGCTCTTGATTTCTGTTATTTTAGTTGAACTTGGTTGTTTCGAAGAACATTAATCCTGCCTGTACTTAGTGCTCCTGTGGTGCAGATCAGATGTGCAAAATGCTATGCTTAGACAGATGGGGTCAGCTCAGAGGAATACAGCATAACAAATAATGTTTCCAGAAAAGGTTTTGCATCTCCTAAAAAGACATTTAAGAAAACATTTCCTATTATGGAAAGGTTATATTTTTCAGTGACTATTCAATTACAGTAGTTTTATCTTTACAGAAAGTTTTCGATTTGTACTGAATTATTTGCATATGGCATAAAGTGGACATACGGCTGTAGCAGAGTTTTACTTGATCATGACATCATGGTTTTTCTTGTTATCTATGCTTATCTCAAAACAAAAGCCATTGGAAATTATTGAAAAAGTAGAAATAACATTCTGTGCCATGATACCATAGTGTGTTATCTGTCAAGTTTAGCTTTGCTGCATTTGTATTAATGCTGGGAATCATGTTCTGTAGAGCTGTATGATATTGCATGGTGCTCATATATATTAGTATTCTGTAATATAAAGCAATGATCCATAATATGATACCTGCCTTCATTTCTTTTACATGACAATTGTACATTCTGTAATTCTGTACCGCTTATGAAATCGGAGGTGTATTGAATTTCAGTTGTGTCATGTTACAGGATGCCGTAATATATTCATGTACTGTACATAAGACCTAATACTGCATAACACATCTTAACGAAGTAGTATAACTAAGGGTACTTTGCTGCCCAAAACCCATCCGCAGGACATGTCCCTCTTCCCACATGTGATGTGATTGTATCCAGCCTCCAATAAAAGTCGTGGTTTTATTATTCCTGCCGTGTGAATTGAGTGCCCGACCAACACAGTTTGCTACAACTATTTCCTTGACTGCACTTCTTGGGGTGAGGTACGTGCACCTTCTTATCGGCATTGTTTATGGACAATAGGAACAGCTGGATATACACTCCTCTTTTTTACATAATGGTTCTTAACACACCAAACCCTTAAAGGGGTTTTGCCATGATGTAATATTGATGTGGGATCCTCCAAAATGGGTATTTAATCACTTTTCTAAATATATGTGATTACAAAAAGTGAAGCCTCTGAGAGCTACAGCTTTCTTTCAATGCCCTTAGATACCTGACAGTTTACATTAGACATGACCAGGAGCTGATCTGGCCAGGCTTGCTCTGTATGCACTTCTTATCTGATGACAAGGAACATGAAGGAGCTTGCAAGGGACTGGGGAGAAAAAACAGTGAATGAGCCTGTGTCTTTTGTATAGAGAATCCCCTGGTTCTAATGTAATTATTTGTGTAAACATTGTAGACTTTCCCTGACACTGCTTCTCTGCTCAGACCCTCTCCCTCTTCCCCGTGACTCAGCAAGCTGCGTTTATCTTTTCTGCTGAGCAGATAACAGGTAAGGAACTGACTACTATGCAAAACCCAATTTAAGTTAAAATGATCCTAAATCTTAAATTAATGTTTGGAACTTCAGCTGATTTATAGATCCATAGCTGTCAGATCTATACATCATGACAACTTAACTACTTCTGGACCACAAAAAAAATACCAAATAAGGTTCAGCCAGTTTACATAGAGGCAGTCAGACTCCCCAGAGAGAAGGAAGAGATTTTTTTTATTACTATCTCTGTCTTCCTGATCACTTTATACATAGCTGTTACATTCCTCATTAGGTAGAGGAACTGTGTAGGTGTGTGGAAACTAATACACCAAGGGCACTCCACTGAAGTTCAAATATGTTCAAATAAGCATTCACATCCAACAGGTGGCACAGAGACCTAGCTCTTTTCTCTCAAGCTTATTTGAATACACTGTATACATGGAATTCAATGAGCACAATGTATACAGTTCAGAGAAGAGTGAAGACTCAATTCTAGGTAATAGTAGGTCTATGTTCAGTAAGCATCTGTGATACTACTATGGCAGTAGCTTTCCAATGGACTCATCTTCTATACTCAGTAGCTGTATTATCAATGAGTTGCTATTGTGACAAATTTGTTCAAGGTTTAGAAGAAAAAATTGTATTATTGAAACATGGTCTACTAAGTAACCTTAAATCATTTCAAACTATACATTTTTCATGTATAGCTACCTATATGGGCTGCCTAGCTACCTATAGGGGCAGCCTAGCTACCTATATGAGCCCCCTAGTTACCTATATGGGCTCCCTAGTTAGGTGTGGGCTGCCTGGCTACCTATTTGGGCTCTCTAGCTACCTATATGGGCTGGCTATATGTGCTCCCTAACTACCTATATGGGCTTCCTAGCTACCTATATGGGCTCTCTAGTTTCCTATATGGGCTCCCTAACTACCTGTGTGGGCTCCCTAGCTACCTAATTAAAGGGGGAACAATTTATACCCGTCTCATTAATGGGGATGACCCTGTTTACCTCCCTTTTTACTGGGGGCAGCCCTGTCTACCTGCCCATTTACTGGGGAGAGGGGCGACCCTGTCTTCCTGCCTAATTACTGGGAGAAGGCCCGGACTACCTATCTAATTAATAGGGAACTGTATACCGATATAACTACTGGAAGAGTCCCTGTCTACTTTCCTAATTAATGGGGGGTCTGTATAACCACCTAACTACTGGAAGAGGCCCTGTCTACCTATCTAATGGGGAGAGGGCTGTATACCTACCTAACTACTGGAAGAGGCCCTGTCTACCTACCTAACTACTGGGGGGAGGCCCTGTCTACATACAAATAAATAAATAAATAGGGGGGCTGTATACCTACCTAATTAATGGGGGAGGCCATTTTTACCTACCTAACTATGGGGGAAGACCCTGTTTGCCTACTTAAATACTGGGGGAGGCTATGTAACTACCCTCCTAGTGGTGGCCCTATATACCAACCTACTGAGGAGACCCTATATACCTACCTACTGAGAGGGTCTATTTAGGTACGTCATAGGGATTATATACCTACTGTGGAGACCTTTATACTTATCTATCTGCTGAGAGGGCTTAAATACTCACTGAGGGGCTACCTAATTGGGGATTATAAATATCTTTACCTACCGAATGAATATGTACATTTACTGAGGGGGCCTATTTACCTGCATTCTGAGTGTACCTAAATACCTATCTGCTGTGGGAGGTCTATATACTAACCTGTCTGCCTATAGGGGGCTTATATACCTACCTAATAGGGGCCTATTTATTTCCATGCCACTTATCTGACTTTTTAGTTTCTAATTTTTAGGGTCTAACGTACCTAGAAAGAGCATCTACCTAAGCCCATGTCTACGATATGGGGTGTGGACCTACCAACTGGTGGCACAAATGGGGGCCCTATTGGCTGGGGGTACTTTCACTGTTTGAGATACAATTACTGAGTTGGGCAACAAAGGGGGCACTTTAACTATTTGGGACTTTATGGATGGGGAGTTTGTAAAGAGGTGGTAAGTGCAGGAAAAGAGAAAAGTCTAATATGTTTTTGTGGTAAATTCTACAGAGACGAGCAGTGGCTGGGAGAAGACGTCATTGCATTCTGTACTGGATGGAGGAAAAAAGGGAAGAGAACGACTCATCATGAAAGAGATCATGGAGGTTTGGGCCAGATGCAGAAGAAAAGGACAAGAGTACATCTCCCATCAGAGATGACATCTCCTGTGAGTCCCTGATATCAGGGGTTATTTTACTTCTGTGTTGGATCAGTGCTGTAGTCACTGTCATGTGGTGGTGACCTGAGCTGGTGTCAAATCACTATGTGGTGGTGTTGTAGGTTATACATGAGCTGGTGTCTGACCACTCTGTGGTCTCTATATAGAAGTGTTGTAAGTTATACCTGAGCTGGTGTCTGACCACTATGTGGCGGTGTTGTATGTTATACCTGAGCTGGTGTCTGAACACTCTGTGGTCTCTATATAGAGGTGCTGTAGGTTATACCTGAGCTGGTGTCTGACCACTATGTTGTCTCTATATGGCGGTGTTGTAGGTTATACCTGAGCTGGTGTCTGACCTCTATGTGGTCTCTATATGGTGGTGTTGTAGGTTATACCTGAGCTGGTGTCTGACCTCAATGTGGTCTCTATATGGTGGTGTTGTAGGTTATAACTGAGCTGGTGTCTGACCTCTATGTGGTCTCTATATGGTGATGTTGTAGTTTATACCTGAGCTGGTGTCTGACCTCTATGTGGTCTCTATATAGAGGTGTTGTAGGTTATACCTGATCTAGTGTCTGACCACTATGTTGTCTCTATAGGGCAGTGTTGTAGGTTATATTGGAGCTTGTATAGTGGCTGCATAGACTTGTCCCTGATTGTCAAGCAAGCGCACACTTGTCCCTGACTCTGTGATTAGGGGTTTCTCTGTGCCACTTTTTCTATTTTGAAAAACAAAACTTTGTTAGGCTGTGCACATCCAATAACATATTTTGAAAAACGTAAGCATAGGTGCACACTGGCAAGGCAATAACATACATCCATTACAAATATCAGTGGCACACTAAAAACTAAGTAACATCAAAGGTATATAGGAATTTTTGAAAATCATTACTGCTAAGGAATATGAAAACCTGGGACTCTTAGTTCACAGTTTGTGATCAAAAATGTTTAAGCTCACCTACCAATAGCATCAAGGGGAATCCCAGTACAGGCGAGTCCCTAACACTAACATGTTACCTCACTAGGAGCCTATTCAGACTCCAACTTCTCAAGGAGTGATAAGAACTTGCTACTGAATTATCCTGCACTGGTTTAAAAGATGTAGGCGTGTGACGATCTCACAGCATTGTATCAGCACAGTATTTTTGATCAAAAACTGTTAACTAAGAGTCCCAGGTTTTCATATTTCCTTAGCAGTAATGCATTTTCAAAAATTCATATATACCTTTGATGTTTTACTTAGTTTTTAGTCTGACACTGATATTTGTAATGGATGTATGTTATTGCCTTGCCAGTGTGCACCTATGCTTACGTTTTTCAAAAGATGTTCTTGGATGTGCATAGCCTAACAAAGTTTTGTAGTCTATTTGAGGAATGGCGACCTCATTGGCTTGCTGCACTTCGCCTACCTCTTTTAAACCAGTGCAGGATAATTCAGTTGCAAGTTCTTATCACTCCTTGAGATGTTGGAATCTGAATAGGCTCCTAGTGAGGAAACATGTTAGTGTTAGGGACTCACCTGTACTGGGATCCCCTTGACGCTATTGGGAGGTGAGCTTAAACATTTTTGATCAAAAACTGTGAACTAAGAGTCACAGGTTTTCATATTTCCTTAGCAGTAATACTTTTTCTATTTTGTTCATGGTTATAGTGTTTCTTATTTTAGAAAGTGGCGAGGTGCGTGACCAAGGGAAATTTTGTAAGCGGATATTGTATGTGGGCTAATGGGGGTTTTGTGCCAGGGCTGCTCTTATATAGGGCCTTGTATATAGATTTAATAAACATTTAAGAAATACCTGTTATGACTTACATACAAATTTTACTTAAGAACAAACCTACAGTCCTTAAGGAGTAAAGATAAATGCAAGCTTCATTAGGCAAAACAGGAAACTCCTATTACAATGCCCACTACAAATGTACATTCCCCTTGCATAAATAAGCAAAGAGGGAAATCAGAAAAGCACAAAAACAGATATAAAGTTGTCCAAATAAAATCAACAAATAATTATGTATTTTATATTTTTATTTGTATGTGATTTGTTTCTTGAACATATAAATAGTGTTGAGCGATTATTATCGACAAAGTTGAAATCGGCACAGTTTTTATGTTGATCGAAATTTTTAGATCATGCGATAATTTAGGTTAAAATCTGTGCATCATCTATTAAGATCGCGCCATTTTCGGTGCTTCCTATCATTTTGGTGGCCAGCAAATCAGCTTACAGAATAGAGCAGGGTGAGATGTGTGTGCGACGTCATGACTGGGATGTGTATGGTTGCGATTGGCTGGAAAAATCACATGACCTCGTATTACATAGAACAGCGTTTCCTGTTCAGCCTTAGTGTCTCTCAGCGTCTCATAGGAATAGGACGTGCGCTCTGCCTGTGGCCAAACAGCTCAGCGAAATTAGTCTATTTCTGCACAGAGAAACCTCTACTATTAGCTGTGATCCTTCCAATTTAGTTAGATTAGAGATTTGAAGATTTTATGTAGTTAGCTAGAGAATTTTAAAGCAGCATCTACCGCTGTAAAGTCACGGGTGGAGCGGGGGGGGGGGACGCGGGCGAACACAGACAAGCTCTATCTATAAAGAACACTGGATAAAGTTCACCAAGACTTAGTGTAGACATTGCACTGCAATAGCTTTATTATTAATAGTGTTGAGCGATTGCGTTGGCTATCGAGATCGATCGATAGTCGATAGTCGGCCGCTATCGATAAGGTTTTTT
>JAODAL010029990.1:0-50712 GCA_025379985.1 Phyllomedusa bahiana | reverse complement strand
GTCGGGGACGGCAAGAGGCGGGCAGGCGGCCGGTTCGTGGTCAGGATAAGGAGCAAAAGAGGTACGGTACACGGAAGTCAGACAAGGGGCACTAGAACTTTCTCTGAAGGCAGTAACGCAAAAAAGACCGGGCAAAGGTGACCCGGAAGAAGAGGGTTTTAAAAAAGGGTCACCTGCCAGCCTTAACCAATAAGGGGCCCCGTACTGGCCCTTTAAATCCCCGAGAGCCGGCGCCGCGCGCCTAAGCGCGGGCACGCGCGCGCCGGCCGGTCAGGAGGACGGAAGGACTCAGGAGCGCGGGCAGGTAAGGGGGAAGCCGGGACCCGACCCGCGGGCACGGCAGGGACCGCGGGAGGCCGACGGGTGCCCGCCAGCGTGTCCCCGCAGCCCGGGCGGAGGGCGGGCGGGACCACCCGTGACCCCTGGGCAGGGGACTGGAGATGTGGCGACTACATCTCGTGGCCAAAATGAGTCCGGTGGGGACTGAAATGGGGGAGGAGGAGGGGACATTGGAGCAGAAGCATGTTTTGGTGAAATGAGTGGATTTTCTACCCAGGTGACAAGAGAGGAGGAGCAGGAGCAGCTGGAGGGGGTGGAATGGAGATGAGGAAGACGAGGCAGATGACTCCCCAAGCACCGTGGCATTTATACAGTGGAAATGGAGGCAGGAGCCCCTCGAGTCACTTGTGCAGATGTCCCGCAGCATGCTTATTTGCCTGGCTAGTGACAGCCGAATAGTCAGCATCCGGCAGAGGGATGACTTCTGGCTCTCCACCCTATTGGACCCTCGCTACCGGTCCAAAATGGGAGCCTTTTTCCCAGCTATTGAGAGGGAAGAAAAACTACAATAAGAGAGGGAAATCCTCCGTAATCAGTGGTCCGCTGCCTATGTGCGGCATCGTCCCTCCTCTGACAGGTCTGACCGGGGGTTCCTCAGCGCCCCCACGTACTACTGCCGCGGCTGCTGGTAAAGGGTTTGGGGGGGTAGGAGCAGTACCAGCTCCATCAGCAGTAACCTAAGTCTGGAGTCCCCTAATGAGCAGCTTCCTTCACCCGCCTAGTGAGGAGGGCAGTCACCAGCAGCAGCAGCAGGACATGGAGCATTCCCTGAACCAACAGGTTGTGGCCTACTTGGACAGCACTCTGCCACCCCAGTTAGAAGATCCGCTGGACTACTGGGCAGCCAAACTGGATGTGTGGCCGCTTCTTGCCGATTTGCAGGGGGAGAAGCTGTCTGCCCGGCCAGTAGTGTGGCATCAAAAGCGGGTGTTTCAGTGCGGCGGGGGCCATCGTAACCCCAAGGAAAAACCCGCTTGTCCACGGGAAATGTTGAACACTGCCCTTTTTGTCAAGATGAATAAGGCGTGGATCGGCCAGGATTTCCACCACCAATCCCCTTAGGCGTCAGTCTGGTTCAAACTACCTGCCTCAGCCACTATTCTGATGCCGCCACCCGCCTGATGCCACACATCTGCTGATAGTTTCTCCATCTGCCTACCACCGTCTTTACCAGGGACTGGTATTGCCACCCACCTCAACACTCTGTCATTGTGCCACTCTATGTGCTCATGCTGCTGCTGCATGTTGCTGTTGCCGTGACATCCACACTGTGTCATTGTTCCACTCTGCTGCATGGTAAATATTTGACACCTCCAGAATGTAATTGTGCCACTCTCTGAACTCAGGCTGTTGCTCCTGTCATCACCTCCGCTCTCTGTCATTGTCCACTGCCTACCTCATGCTGCTGCCGCCGTGACCTCCGCTCTCAGTCATTGTGCCGCTCTGTGGCCTAATACTATTTTGCCACCTGCAGAATGTCATTGTGCCACTGTCTGACCTCATGCTGCTGCCGTGGCTGCTGCCGTGCCCTCCACACTGTGTCATTGTGCCACTGTCTGACCTCATGCTGCTGCCGTGGCTGCTGCCGTGCCCTCCACACTGTGGCCTACTCCTGTTTTTGCCACCTCCAGAATTTGTCATTGTGCCACTGTCGACCTCATGCTGCTGCCGTGGCTGCTGCCGTGCCCTCCACATTGTGTCATTGTGCCACTGTCTGACCTTATGCTGCTGCTGTTGCTCCTGCCGTGCCCTCCACACTGTGTCATTGTACCACTCTTTGGCCTACTCCTTTTTTGCCAGCTCCAGAATTTGTCATTGTGCCACTGCCTGACCTCATACTGCTGCCGCTGTGACCTCCACTGTGTGATTGTGCCACTCTGTGCCCTAATACTGTTTTTCCCCCTCCATAATGTCATTGTGCCACTGTCTGACCTCATACTGCTGCCGCCGTGACCTCCACACTGTATCATTGTGCCACTCTGTGGCCTAATACTGTTTTGGGCCCCTCCATAAATGTCATTGTGCCACTGCCTGACCTCAGACTGCTGCCGCCGGGACCACCACACTGTGTGATTGTGCCACTCTGTGGCCTAATACTGTCTTGCCGCCTCCATAATGTCATTGTGCCACTGTCTGACCTCATACTGCTGCCCGTGACCTCCACACGTGTGATTGTGCCACTCTGTGGCCTAATACTGTCTTGCCGCCTCCATAATGGCATTGTGCCACTGTCTGGGCCTCATACTGCTGCTGCCGTGACCTCCCCACACGGTATCATTGTGCCACTCTGTGGCCTAATACTGTTTTGCCGCCTCCATAATGTCATTGTGCCACTGCCTGACCTCATTCTGCTGCCGCCGTGACCTCCACACTGTGTGATTGTGCCACTCTGGGGCTTAATACTGTTTTTCCGCCACCATAATGTCATTGATCCACTGCCTGACCTCATACTGCAGCCGCCCTGACCTCCACACTGTGTCATTGTCCCACTCTGTGGCCTACTCCTGTTTTTGCCACCTCCAGAATGCCATTGTGCCACTGTCTGACCTCATACTGCTGCCGCCGTGACCTCCACACTGTGTGATTGTGCCACTCTGTGCCCTAATACTGTTTTTCCGCCTTCTCCCCCCCCCTAATGTCCCTTGGGGCCACTGTCCCGACCTCATCCTGGTGCCGCCGTGACCTACACACTGTATCATGGTGCCACTCTGTGGCCTAATACTTTTTTGCCACCTCCAGAATGCCATTGTGCCACTGTCTGACCTCATACTGCTGCCGCCGTGACCTCCACACTGTGTGATTGTGCCACTCTGTGCCCTAATACTGTTTTTCCGCCTCCTGACTGCATTGTGCCACTGTCTGACCTCATACTGCTGCCGCCGTGACCTCCACACTGTATCATTGTGCCACTCTGTGGCCTAATACTGTTTTGCCGCCTCCATAATGTCATTGTGCCACTGCCTGACCTCATGCTGCTGCCGCCGTGACCTCCACACTGTGTGATTTTTGCCACTCTGTGGCCTAATACTTTTTTTTGCCACCTCCAGGAATGCCCTTGTGCCACTGTCTGACCTCATACTGCTGCCCGCCCGTGACCTCCACACTGTGTGATTGTGCCCCTCTGTGGCCTAATACTGTTTTTGCCGCCTCCAGAATGTCATTGTGCCACTGCCTGACCTCATGCTGCTGGGTGCCCATGACCTCCACACTGTGTGATTGTGCCACTCTGTGGCCTAATACTGTTTTGCCGCCTCCAGAATGTCATTGGCCACTGCCTGACCCCCATGCTGCTGTGGCTGCCGCCGTCACCTCCACACCTATCACTAATGTTGCCACCGAGCTCTCAGCTTGTTTTTTTTCCAGCTTTCGCTAGCATGACTTTTATCAGGCTACATTCCCGCTCGAGTTTTTTGGGTCAGTTTTGCCCTCTTAAGTGCCCAGGGAATTTTTTTTAGTGAAGCGATTCTAAAGGCGGCGGCAGTCATGTGCGTGTCATACTAAAAAACAACATGTATGAAGACCAAACCAAGCTCCCTCTGCATATTTTTAAACATGCACAACGTTTTCTACAGCACCCTGCAGGCTCTGGGCAGCCCCGGAAATAGCTTTTTTTTAACGTGATTCGTGCCGAAGTAATTCGGACCGAAACGAATTTTGTCGGAAAATTCGGCGAAGTGACCGAACCGAATTTTTGAGAAATTCGGCCATCTCTACATGTGGCCTATTGTATCACATTTACCAATTTCCCTTCATGGTGTCAGGTGACTTGTTAATGTTATGAGGTCTCCGGTGTGAATGGGAGCAGATGTGTCAAATTAGGTGTTATCGCTCTCACACTCTATCATACTGCTAACTGGAAGTTCAATATGGCACAAAAAGAATTGTTGCTCTACATAAAGATGGCCTAGGCTATGAGAAGATTGCCAATATTCTTAAAACTGAGCTGCAGCACGGTGGCTAAAATCATACAGCACATTAAAAAGACAGATTCCACTCAGAACAGACCTCGCCATGACCGACCAAAGAAGTTGAATGCACATGTTCAGCGTCATATCCAGAGATTATCTTTTCAAAATAGATAAATGAGTGCTGCCAGCATTGCTGCTGAGATTAAAGAGGTGGTGGGCCAGCCAGTCAGTGGTCAGGCCATATGCTGTTCACTGCATTAAATTAGTCTGTGTGGCTGTCATCCCAGAAGGAAGCCTTTTCTAAAGATGATGCACAAGAAAGCCCACAAACAGTTTGCTGAAACAAGGAGACTAAGGATGTGGATTACTGGAACCATGTTCTGTGGTCTGATGAGACCAAGCTAACCTTATTTGGTTCAGATGGTCGCAAGCTTGAGTGTAGTACAAAGACAAGTGTGTTTTACCTACAGTTAAGCATGGTGGTGGGAGTGTCATGGTTTGGCGCTGCATAAATGCTGCTGGCTTTGGGAAGCTACAGCAGTTCATTGAGGGAACCATGAATGCCAATATTTATTGAACATGATCCCCTCCTTTTAGAAACTGAGACGCAGGCCAGTATTTCAACACTGTAACAACCCCAAACACACCTCCAAGACGACCACTGCTTTTCTAAAGAAAGTGAGAGTAAAGGTGCTGGACTGGCCAAGCATGTGTCCAGGTCTAAACTCTATTGAGCATTTGTGGGGCATCCTCAAAAGGAAGGTGGAGGAGTGTAAGGTCTCAAAACATCCACCAGCTCCGTGGTATCATCATTGTGGAGTGGAAAAGGATTCCAGTGGCTGCAACCTGTGAAGCTCTAGTGACCTCCATGCCCTAGAGAGTTAAGGCAGTGCTGGAAAATAATGGTGGCCACACAAAATATTGACACTTTTGGAACAATTTGTCCATTTTCACTTAGGGGTGTACTCACTTTTGATGCCAGTGGTATCAACGTTGATGGCTGTCTGTTGAGTTATTATGAGAGCTGGGCAAATTGACACTGTTATAGAAGCTGTACACTGACTACTTTACATTGTCTCAAAGTTTCATATTTGCAGTGTTGCTCCATGAAAAGATACAATACAATAGTTACAAAAATGTGAAGGGTGTACTCATTTTTGAGAGATACTGTATTACCTTAGCTCTCTATTTTTGAGATTTATATGGAAATAAGCCAAGAATAATCATACAAAAACTTATATTGCACAAGGAAGAGGTGGGGCTTGAATCTCCTGAAAGATGGCCTAGGCTATGAGAAGATTGCCAATATTTTTAAAACTGAGCTGCAGCACGGTGGCTAAAATCATACAGCACATTAAAAAGACAGATTCCACTCAGAACAGACCTCGCCATGACCGACCAAAGAAGTTGAATGCACATGTTCAGCGTCATATCCAGAGATTATCTTTTCAAAATAGATAAATGAGTGCTGCCAGCATTGCTGCTGAGATTAAAGAGGTGGTGGGCCAGCCAGTCAGTGGTCAGGCCATATGCTGTTCACTGCATTAAATTAGTCTGTGTGGCTGTCATCCCATATATTTCAAGTAATCTGTATTTTTAAATGTTTGGTGGATCAGAATAGAGGCTCCAACCACTGCTCGAATGTTGATGTTAAAGAGGCATTAGTAGCACCCTGGGATCTTATTTCCCTTTTACACTCTAGGTATACTTATTGGTGAGAGATGGCAAAAGAGCAATCACACTTTGTGACACTCTAGTCACATGGAAAGAAGTGAAGAAAATATATCGGCTTCATTCTTTATTATCGAAATACATGCCACTCAGGGACCATGCGGAATTCTACCCTGGATGAGAGTGTTTCTTATATGGAAACTGGAAGACCAAAGCTATAACCACAGTAAAAGGCGATTCATTTAGAAAGGAAGACGGTAGATAGCCAATGTCTGCAGACAAAATATAATTTTACAGATGACCCAAAAAAAAAGATAATTTCCTCTGCTCTTTTATTCGAGCGCTGGATCTCCCCAGTCTTCTGTTTTATTTCTTTGTAGAAGGTGTAAGATAACCAGCACATGACCTCTGTAGCCAATCCGCAGCTGCAGCAGTGATGTCCCCGGGTGAAGATTGGTATAGGCTTTTTCTTTTTATTGGGTGCCAAGAGATTACTGTTAACAGGAACCGGTCAACCTATTTAGTTACCTTCACCACAGTTTGAAGTATCTGTCTGTGTGTGGTATCAATAAAAGTGTTTATATAATTTGTTTTATACAGTACAAATTTATATCAGTTTGATGGTGTGACAGCGGCCAGGAAAGAAATCAGTAAGACATGGTTTGGCATCTAGTGTTAGCTCTGCACTGAAAACAGAGCAGTGTAATTTTTTATATGGTACTGCATGGAAATGTCCTGACACTTGCCACCATATAGAAATCCTTTAGGCCAAAGTAAATAACAGCCTGATACTGGTTAGCAACAGGTCTATGTTTGCTTGGCCAGGGAGGCCTGTGAGAGGCTCCTTAGTGTTATACAGAAGTTATACAAATGGAGTGTATAACTATTTTATAACACTGTGAATTGTTGATAATGGGCCCACTGCACCACAAAAGTGATAGCATGTGCACCCAGCCCTGGCTAATATCCGATTGCCCACCCCAAGAAACCACCCTGCCATCAGTCTTCAATGTGCTTTGCATTACTTTCATATACAGCTTGTTTAGAGAACATTAGTGAGGAATAACGAGAAAACATAGCGCAGTACCTCCAGAATTCAAAAAATGTGATCACTTTTATTCAATATACTGACACGAGATGCTTAACGGCAAAATATTCAGCAAACATAAATCCATGTGGTGCAATCGACTCCACTTGACTCTGGGTTTTGCCTTTTGACAGCTTGAAACAGGGCTTTGGAAGTCCTACCAAGAAAGCACCACCTCACTACCAACTACCATCGGTTGCCACCTTTTTTAAAAAAAATTTATATATAAATACTGAATTCTGGGTTTAATTTTACAACAGTGCCTGAGACAAACCACACTTTTTATTGCACAAATATAAAAGAGCCAGAAATAGAGCAGATGAAGTCGACAGAGACTTGGGCGACATGTATGAGATCGTGCGTCGGAGCCCCCGTTTTCGCACGCTCGAAAGTGAAAGCGCGGGCCCCATTTATGTCGGCGCCCAAGGTGCGCTCATACATGCGGTGTAAAGTTCCCTTGCCTCGCCAGTGTGTGAGGCGCAGGGCGGAAAATTAGGCGCAGAGGGATCTGCACCTCACCTGTATCACCATGGTAAACTCGCGCTCTGATTGGCCGGGATAGCCAAGCCCCCGCGCCCTTTAAAACCAATCAGCTCTTTTCTACATTTTTTACTGGATTTTGAACTGTCCTGTCTTTTCATTTGATTGGTCAATACTACTCCATAGGTTATAATGGCTCACTGTCGCTCCTATTCTGATTGGCTGGTTTATGCCGACCAATGAGAAGTGCTTAGAGAATTTGAATTAGTGTATTTCCCAGCAATTTTCAAGATCACAGTTCCTGATGTTGCGCCGGTCACGGCGACAAATGTGTTGTTAGTGATTTTAGTTATGTATATTTTTAAAAGGTTTGAGCTCTTTTTCAGATAATGTTTTACACCTAATAAAAATGTTTTTTTGATTCATACTCCATGTCTCACGGAGCTGAGAGCTGAGACGTATTTCTTTAGAGATCTTATATATTTTGCCTTTTATTTTAAATGATCAACTTTTTTTAATACATTTAATCGTTTTTAGACAACTTTTATATTTATCTTTATTAATGAAATAATTTTATAGCCAACTCATTTTTATTCTTGTACTGTTGTAACAGTCGACCTAGAGCACATTTGCCCCATTCCATTACGTTCTAGCTTCACTTCGCCTCCTCCGGCTCAGGTAGACCACATTCCACGAGGTCTGCCTGTCGAAACGGTGATGCGCCACACTTTGCAGTCCGGCATTCCTACATGCATCGGACTATTCAAATGTGGTGCGTCCCAGAACTCCCACACCGCGCCCAGTGCACGCCCCTTCATGTTAGGCGCAGCCGAAAGTGGCGAAGGTTGCGCCTAACATCGCATCCCTGTGTCCGACAGGGGATTCGAGACGGTGAGGCGCAGTTTTCGCCAGAAAACAGGCGCAACTCCCGATCATACATGTCGCCCTATGTTTGCTTTATCCTCTATAGGCCCACCATAGCTCCACTGCAATATTCTAGGGAACTTTTTTTTTTTACAATAATTTGTCTTACACTCCCCCCATTCTTGGACAGCTGCTGAGAGTAAGGAGCATAGGCAAGTGTCACCATTCTGCTGGTAACCTACCAGCTGCAGGTTAGAGGAAGAGGGGTGCTGCTCCGCTGTGTTCCAAGCTTTCACTAAAATAAATAGCAGAGTTCAATGAGTCCAACATAGTTCAAAATGGAAACCTGTTTTGAAAATAAAAACATTACAAAAAACATGACAGTACTAAACTCCATCTGCTGACCCCTCCCCCCATTGAAGGTCATGTATGTGGCTTATCTTCTGGGCGTGCAAGGTAGTAGTTCACCCGCACAATATGATTCTGGGGGTACAGCCCCACATCCTTTAGCACAATCTCTAGGGGATGGTCTTCTGTCCCCCAACGAACTGTAAGTTGTGTTTCGTGTCTCCTCTCTCCCACCACTCCCCACCATTCTTTTCTCCCTGATGCCCACTTTCAAAAGTTGGCAAGTATGCTGTAATTTTTATATCTTTGTGTGTACTTTTACAGTATGGTTTCTACATTGTAGCAACTGATGGCATTGACCCCTAAAGAGGATCCCCGGGAAAAGAAGAAAAATAAATACAAAAAACACATGTAAATAATGAAAAAATGCCTAAATACCTCTAACTAGAAAAGCCTGCTTATTTTGTCTAGGAGATAATCATTATAGCAGAAGAAAATGGCCACCGGGCACCTTTGTCAGCAGAAACTTGTCCTGGAACACAGAGTACAGAAGTAGGACAGACTTTGAGTTACTTCCTGGATATTCTTCTGGCCAGAACTGAGCATGTGTGCTAAAGTCAGCATGAGAGACCTCTAGTTTGAGGGACAGCTCTGTAGTGTATAAATGTCTATCTATCTATCTATCTATCTATCTATCTATCTACCATCTACTATCTATCTTCATTTCCCCATTTTATCTATCTATCTATTATCTATCTATCTATAGTATTCTTATTGTGGCAGAGCGACTATAGACAGTCATATATAGACAGGGGAGCTCTACAAGCAACAAGCCAACAACGGTACCTGCCCTTGGTGGGGTAGGAGCCAGCCATATATGATGCCAACCAGCACTCACTTAGTTCTTGGATGCCATATTGGATCTTGGATTGTCCTGGGTGTCATGCTTAACTCTGATATCGGCTTCCTTGGTAGAACTGTTTTGGCACACAGACCACACAATTTAATCCAACTGGCCTTAACCAGTTTTATTGGTCAGGCATATGACACCAAAGTAATCAGAATAAAAATAAACCTTGACCGTCTGGCTACTAACTAATTACACAAAGAGTTTCCCTGTACTAAAACACTAGCCTGGGGGCCAGAGCTTTCTCCGCAGCTCTTCTGCTGCTCCACTCCAGGTAGCAACCATGCCACATGATCACCTGGAGTAACAGGCTTTTAATAGGTCTCCAGGGACCTACCAAAACCCTGTCCTTCAACAAGGGAATGGCCACCCACCCAACATTATAGCCATTCCAGGAAAGGCAACCTATACTTAGCCGCAAAGCAGGCATGGTACCTAAATGGTTACTGACACAAAATAGTTGCCTTCCACCACCAAGATCAGGTACTCGGTGGCACGCCTGTAACAGGCATTCTGCAGTACTCCACCTAGTGGCAGAAACATGTGACCACCTAAGGTCTAGTTTCAAGTGTGACCGCTGTGACCCCTACAGCTACACCACTGTAATGGAGGACTACTAAAAATAAGCAGTAAATGTATGTCACAATCCAGAGTTTGAAATACTTACAGATGCTGTTACCACATGATATTGCCATGTTGGATCTTTCTTCTCACTGGACTGGTGGTTAGGGTTATAGCTTCTAGGCACCCTGTTTGAAAACTAAATTTCCCACAAAAGCTATTCCTCCCAGTTAAGCTATATATTTTATTTACTTTTTTCACACCGAATTTAGATGTGTACCTGTGTAAAACTGCTATCTATCCTTACATGGTCACTGTATGGCAGAAATAGTGATTGTTATATAACAGTTAATATTTAGTAACAATACTATGGTTTTATTCAGTATTTTTATGGTAGTGACGTATGGTCATAATATGGGGGTATAATTTGTTTTTTGTATATTTTTATTGATATTATTGGTCTTAATATATTGATTTGGTCAGTAACAGTATGATGGTATTATTTACTATATGATAGTGATATGTGGAGCATTATTTGGTCCTTGTATATTGCTGTTATTGGTAATATTGGTCTTGCTATACTGGTTTGCTCAGTAATATTATGGTGGTATTATTTACTATATAGTGGTGAAATGTGGGGATAATGTGGCCCTTGTGTACATACTGACCCACAGAATACAGATAACATGTCAATTAAACTGTTCAGCCAACAAAAACTAAGCCCAAAAAACAAAGGCACAGACCCATTTGAAATGAATTTTCTTCTATAGGACAATCCCTTTAAATAGAAATTATTTTCTGCAGTGAAGTCACATCAATTAGGGAACCTGTTGTTGAAAAGTTGTGGTCCACAGACACTGTCTGGTGAGTAGGGAGCCCAGGCTGAAGTTTTTGCACCCAGACCAATGAGTCTTTACCTACGCCCCTGCTCCATTTTATGTTCTTATTTTTTTGGGTTTCTCACACAACCCCTTAAAGTTGTTATCCAGCTAAAAGAGCAGCCAATATGATAAAATAACAAAAAGAAAAAACCTGTACTCACTTCTTCAATGATGTGGTGGTCCAGCGTAGAACTCTGTTAGGCACCCAAGTCTTTGTTTACTGGTAGCCAGCACTTCACCACTGCAACCATTCAGCGGCCTCAGATGCTGTACTACCAAGAGAGGTAACATTGAGTCGGTTCCCATCTGTATTGAGTTCGCCTTGACCATGGCAGGTGGGCTTATACAGTTTTGATCAAAAGTGTACACTAGGGGTGACATGTATGATTTTTGCCACCTAGGTGCCTTTTATTTGCCCACATTAGTAGCGTAGAATGAGCATGAATCTATGAACCTGTTCTACTGCCGGTCATAGATTTAACGCTTTCTAGCTACTAAGTGACAATTCTGGTTCAGGTAAACCCCTTTTATAGTGGTCTACCTGTTCCAGCTGTAATGTGCCCAGATTTGCCGTACTAAAACTATAAATGTGTAGCTTCGTACAGTTGTAGTGCGCCCCGCCTCCAGCACGCCTCCCGATCTCAGGCCCATTACAAAGTGCTGCAGGAACTTTGCATTGTGCCTTATACTGGAGTGCAACTGGTTAAAAATCTAGCGAACAGGGCTGTGCCAGTTTTCGGGCTAAAAAGAGGCCAGAGTTTTGGTGCAGCCCCGTTCATACATGTTGCCCTAAGAACCTCTAGTTTTCATGTATCTAAAGTAGCAGAAATGTTTTTCCAAAAATTCATATGTCCCTTTTGACTGTTTTTTAGTGCTAGTAGTCTACTGCTGATATTGAATTGTGTTTATATTTTATTGCAACACCAGCATGCACCTATGCTCATTTTTTCTAAAAAAAATATCTTTTTGGATGTGTGGACCAAACATTGCTTTATTTATTCTGTACTACTGGCATCATAGCGCCACTCACTAAGTAGTGTCCCAATAGTATGGCCAGTGGCTACTAACTGGTTGTGATGGTCACATTATGGATACTGGTAAGACAAACTGGAACTTTTACACTAGACTTCTGGAGAACTGGGGAGGTGAAAACAGACTTGGTAATTTATCACATTGGCTGCTCTTTGTTAAGTTTGATAACACCTTTAAGGATATATTTTATAACACAAGAAAATATGTAACATGTTTATAATGGTTTCTTACCTTATTTAAAGAAAGAAAATCATAGTTTTCTAATATATGTGTACTATAAAGTCTGTACATTTCAAATCTGGTAGTTTATATTTTAAATTATATTCTGTATAGACATAAAGACCCTAAAGGCTTATTGTTTTACTTTTATATTTGTTTACATAGAGTGAGCCAAGGAAACAAGGGTCCATCTATACCCTGGCACACCATGTCTGAGGATTGTATTACCATCTAGCGTATTTTACAAAATAACACACAACATGGCTTCATATCAGAGTTTCTTTGCCCAAAAGATTTCTTAAAATGTCCTGAATTCTAAAAAAGCAGAACACAAAACAGAAAAGGCCACACCCACCCCTCCCGTTGGCTGCATAATCAGAACAGAGTGTTCTCTGAGCAAAGTGATCAACTGACAGAACTAGAGATCCCCAGCATCAGCAGTCAGAATGGATTTCTCAGAAGACGCTACTCTCCTCCTCACAGTGGTGGTGTCTTCTCTCATCTTATTGATGAGTTTTAAAATTTTCTGGAGAAAAGGAAACTTACCACCTGGACCTACCCCTCTGCCAATACTGGGTAACTACCTACAGCTAGGCAGAGGGGACATTGTGAAATCTCTACTGAAAGTAAGTCTTTACTGAAATGTGTTTACCTGTGAGTGTCAATAACTAGACAAACCCATAAATGTATCAGATATGTATACAACATTGCTGCCATCCGTGAAATAACAATAGTGTGTTGATTGTCCAACGTAAAATTCAGGGTATTGTGGTTGGCATTGTTAATAAAAAAAATTCTGTTAAACAGGAATGGGTTGAGAGCCTGACCTGTATACCTATACAGAAGTAATAAAAAATCAATACTTGCAGTAGTAAATGGTCCTGCATTTTGGGGTGACACATTCCTGTTGGACAACTATAGGAAGAGCCTCTCATATAAAGCTAGATTTTATCCTTACTATAGCTACTGTATGCTATCACAGACCAACTTTGCTATTAACCATCAGGTTATTTGCCTGACAACAGAGTATATATATAATTTTTTTTATTACTGATAGAAACCTTGAAACCCTCGTGTATGAAAACTGTCCAGGTCGTAGATTTTCTTTGTTGCCTATAGCATAGCAACCAATCAGAGCTCCTCTTTCATTTCTTGTAAATCTAGCACTTCTTGCCCTTCGTCTCTCCGTACACCATAATCGATTGTAAGCTCTTGCGAGCAGGGCCCTCACACCTTGTGTCTCATCTGTAAGTACTTTTAATGTATAATGTCTGTACGTTTACCCTCCAAATTGTACAGTGCTGCGGAATATGTTGGCACTATATAAATAAAGATTATTATTATTATTATAGTGCTCTAAATAAATGAGTCTTAGACCTAGACAGTTTTCATAAATGAGCCCCTTGTCTTTTTTTTTTAAGAAAAAAAGATCCCCAGGTGTCTGACCCCCTATGGATCTGCTTAGCCTCACTTTACAAAATATCAATATAGAGTAACGGCTAAAATGTAACTTTTACTCAAATAATTCTACAAAATTATAAAATGTGAAATATAGGTAACATAAAAGAAACCGAAAGATGTATCCAAATGTACAGTCTGTTTGATAAAGGGTTTCAGTCATGTACATTCATCAATAGGGTTAATTGGTAAACTCACATGGCCAAATGCAGTCCAGATGTGGAATAGATTATCCAGATCCAAAGTGGAATAGATTATCAGATCCAAAGTTCAGGTGAAAAAAAGAGAAAAAAATCTGTATAGATAATGCAGGGTATAAATATATAAATATCCCTATATGTCCTTAATAAGCACTGACGGGGCAACCACCCTGAAAGGGGTGACCCCACCCTACAAAGGCTGAACCCTAGTATAGAATATAACCTCTTTAACAAAAATTTTATAGGTCCAACAAAACTCCAACAATTTTCCCCGTATTTGATTAATTCATCATTCATCAGGGGAGAGAGAAAATTCTCAAAAGGAGACACGACAACTGATAAAAACCTAAATAGTGATCAGAAAATAGGCATAATCTCAGGCCCAAATGATGGCAAATTTGGGATGCTACTGCCCTTCCCTGTATCCATCAAATATTGGTGGTTCACCACATTTGTCAGTTGTGTAAAAGAGATTCTTCAAATCAAATTTTGCACCTGCTGACCCCTTCAGGATTCTACTAAAAACTTTAATATATATTTATACCATCCACTAATTCGCTCTCTTTGAATATGCCGCCTCAGGTTAACAAATAGCCGCTGTATTTGGATCCGCTGTGTTTGTTAACCTGAGGGGCATACTCAAAGACAGTGAATTAGTGTCACTGTGTATTCTCTCTATAGAGAATGGTATAAATATATATTAAAACTAAAGATCGCTATCCTGTATTAATTTTTAGTAGAATCATGATGGGTCCGGCATGTACAAAATTTGATTTGAAGGATCTCTGAAGTCTCCAACCTAACCTGGGAATGGGAAATACGTCACTATAGAGAGCTGCTGTGACAGGTGATGAACCACCATGATTTCAGGGATGCAGGTAAGGGCATTAGCTAGCCTAATTTGTCATCATCTGGGCTTGAGATAATGTCTATTTTCTGATCACTATTTATTGATAGTTTTTATCAGTTGTCATGACTCCTTTTAGATTTGAGGTTCCTTTTCTCTCTAGAGAAAACATACAAAAAATGGGACATTACTTACTCAAAAAAATCACAGTTTTTTGGGCCATGTTCACAGCTCAATTGCTGGACTAAACTGAACCCAGAAGCTGGCAACTCTGGCCTTTATGCTAACTGGGAAAAATTGACAGGTGCAGCTAATTGCAGAGCAAAAGCTCACATACCCCACTGCTAGGGGAACAATTAGATGATAAAAAACTGCACATCAACTTAACATCTTTTCTCTCTCCCTCTGATGAACCATTATCAAATATGGGGAAACTCGTTGGGATTTGGACCTACATTTGAAACCAGAAGTTTACATACACTATATAAAATGGCACATATGCATATTTTTCTCATTATCTGACATGAAATCAGAATAAACCTTACCCGTTACAGGTCAATTAGGATTATCAAAATTATTTATACTTGCCAAATGCCTGAATAATGAGAGAGAGATCATTTTTATTACTTTCTGCAAAGTCAAAAGTTTACATACACTAGAATCACTATGCCTTTAAACAATTTGGGGCAGCCCATATGATGATGTCATGTCTTTGGAAGCCTCTGAGTTAAGCTAAACAAATCAGCCAAGATATCAGGAAGATAATTGTAGATTGAAAAATTTTTCAGGATAAACCTTGGATGAAATTTCCAGTACCTAAAGGTTTTCCTTGTCCTTTGTAAAAAAAAAAAATTTAAAAAATTTCCCTAAGTACAAAAAAGATGGAAAAGGGGTTCTAGCTCGGGGGAAGGGAGACGGGTTGGGGGTGCCCTCAGGGAACAGGGGCTTTGGGTTTCAACATGTGCACTTAAAACCCCAAAGCCCAAACGCAAAATACCTTGTGAAGATACTAGGAAAGCTGGTAAAATTGGTCTTTTTACTAAAAGTTAAGGAATTTAACTATTTCAACGGTTTTCGGGAAGGGCCACTCTGCCAAGAAAGGGGGACCATAGGTCCAAAAGGAAACATAAAAAAGCCAAAAGGGAAAAATTTGCAAATCCCACAAAAGGGAAAAAAAACGGGGACATTTTGGAGACATGTTCTGTGGTCTGACAAAACTAAAACTGAACTTTTTTGCAATAGTCTCCATTGTTACTTTTGGAGGTAACGGGAGAAGCTTGGAAGCCTCAGAACACCATCCCAATTGTGAAACACGATGGGGGGAAAGAAACTTTTTTTGTGGGGGTTGGGTTTTTTCTCCCGGGGGGGGACGGTTTGGCACTTCACAAAAATGGGTTTGCCCATTGGGGAGGGAAAAAGTTTTTAGGGTTGGCAATACTAAAAAACCCCCAAAAGCTCAAGTAACACCCCGGGGGGGCAAAAGGCTTGGGGCCGGGGAAATGGGTTTACCCAAAGGGGAACAATCCTGGGGTTTTACTGGCCAAATTTGGTTTACAAAGTGGTTAAGGATAACCAAATTTAAAGGGTTTCGGGGGGCCCCATCACAAAGGGCCCTGATCCAATCCTATTAAAAAAAATTTATGGGAAAAGGGTTTGAAAAGGCAGGGGGGAGAAAGGGGCCCCCCAAAACCCAAACAAGGCTCGGGTTACGCTTTCTGTCAGGGGAATGGGCCCCAAAAATTTCCTACCAAACTATTGTGAGAAGCTTGTGGAAAAAATATCCAAAAACATTTGACCCAAGTTATCGGGTTTAAAGGGGGCAATGCCCCAAATACTAATGAAATGTATGTAAATTTTTTAACTTGAAAAAAAGTAATAAAAAGGGCCCTTAAAAAATTCTCTCATTATTCTGGCATTGGCCCAAATAAAAATAAATTTCCCGAGGGTTTGCCCAGGGCAGAATTTAGAAAAAAGCCAACATCCCTGTCCAAACGGGCCCTTTTTCCGCGTCGAGTGATAAAAGCAAGGCAGGGGGGGGGAGAATTTCTGAACATGATTAAAAAAGGGGGAAATATTTTTTTAGGGTATTATCCCGAGCATCTCTGCCGGACACAAAACCCACCTGGTCTTTGGGGAACCAAAACTGCAGGGGGGTGGGGTTTAATTCCGGGGGAGCGTTTTAAATTTTTCATATTTTTTTTAAATATCTACATTTAAGGGGAAAAGCCCCCGGGGGGGCCTTTAAATGGGGGGAAAATGAGGCGATCCTTCCCCGGGGTTCAACATCATAGAAATGGGCGCCGGTAGAAAGGTTTGGGGGAAAAGGGGGGTGAGGGGGTTAAAACAATTGAAAGAGGCAAAAAGGAAGGGGCAGCTTAAAATTTTCCTTTTGGGGCCCTTTTAAGGGAAAATTTTTCTGTGAGGCCCGTTACTTTTGGCCGGGTTTTACCCCTTTTGGGGATTTTCGGGAATGGGGCCCAATTTATAGGGTCATTTGAGGTGGAAAAAGGGGCTTTCCCAAAATCCTGAGGGCCCAACAACGTCCAAATTTTTGGGGAGGGCGGCCGGGGGGCAAGGAAAAAGTGGTTTAAGGATCTAGGGCCAGAGTTGAGGAGAAGCGAGGAACCCGGGATAAGGTTTTTAGAGTTCCCCCCAGAGTGTCCCTGGGGAAGCTATTTTAAGGAAACCCCGGGGGGGGGGTAAGGTGAACAATTTTTCCCTTGGCCCTTTGGGTTTTAAAAAGCAGGGGGGAAAATATGATGCCCCTTTTTGTCTTTATCGGGGCCCTTTGCCCAAACATTTCTGCTCGGGCCTAATTTCCCCTTTGAAAAATTAAAAAAAAAACCCCACACAAAACTGCCAAAAACAGCAGATTTTTTTCTAGAAGTTGAAGGATCTCATGTTTAATATGTAATTATTATCCGGAGTTTTTTGGGGCCCCCGAACAAACATGGATTTTATGGATTTATTCCAACCGTGAGAGGCCCTTTTGACAGCAAAGGGGGATAATTTAAAAGCGGCTTTTCCCCCTTTTAAAAGGGGTTTTATCGCTGCAAATATCATTCTCAGTTATGGGGGCAGTAAAAAATTTAAACAAATTTTTTTAATTGGGGGGTTGCATTAAACCCCCAGTCACTTTTGGGTTTTGCAGATATTAGCTTTTTCTATTGGGATCTGGTTTCTTTTCTGTTCGTTTGGGGCGGGACACACCCCTGGGGGGGGGGGGCCCGGGTCCCGCTCTTAGACACGGGGCCCCGCTTGGTTGATTTTCCCCGGGGGTTTTCATTTCCCTTCAGCCTGTTTTGGGGTATGCCCCCCGGGAGGAAACGCCCCGGACACGCCCCCGTGATGTGGTTGGGGTGCCTGCAACCCTTTTTTTGCTCCCCTCTGAGCTATTAAAAAATAAAAGTTTAAACCAAAGGGCTGCTGGCTGTAAAATCAACTCCCAGGGTCTAGGGTGACTTTATCTGGGCAATTACGGGGTGTTTAAAGTCACGAAAACCCCCCAAAAAAACCCGAGTCTTTTACAAGGGGGGTCCTAAACCCGTTAAAAAGGGGGAGAGAAGGGTAAGGGGCAAAATGTGGTAAATTTCTCCCCATATTAAAAAACAATAAGACAGGGCTGCTGTCTGGTAACAAGGAGGAAAGGGGGGACAAATGGGGCATTCCTCAAAAAGGGGTTTCCCTCATTTTAGGGTGACTGGTTTTAACTCTTATAGCAGAGCATGGAGCTTGGGGGAGCCTGAAGTCCCTTTCAGAACATGAACAAATCACCGGGAGGAGGGGCTATCCCTCCAGGTCCCAAACCCTTTCTTTTGTCGACGGCCCAAAACACAATGATGATGTCAAAAGGTTCCCTTTAGGGGAGAGAAACGCCCCCTGGGAGGGGAGGCACAAAAAACCCGCTGAGAGGAGAAGGGGCCCCCCCGGGGGTTCTAATTCAATCTCAAGAATTAAACTGAACGCATGAACAGCTCAAACAAAAAACCCCCTTTTAAACCGGAATAAAGTTTGAAATTAAAATTTTCCCCGGACCAAATCACTTTAATGATTCCCATTTTCAAGGGTTGGGGGGAGGGGGGGGGTCCGCAAAGGGGGTGGTCATTTAGGAAGTGCTCTATTGATTGATTCTGGTCTGCAAGGCAGACTGAGTCGTTCAGAAGTGACTTATTAAGCCTCTAGTTAAATTTTTTAGTCCCGCTCCTCTGAATTACAATTTCACAGTGGACAGGGGTGTGATCGAATAACAAAATATTACCGACGACCAGCCTCTTGGCGCTAGTTTGCCTTGATTTGGAGCATAAATATTTGCTACAGTTAACAAGGTCCTGGCAATGTCACACTTGGCGAACATAAATCTCGCATTGGGGTCCGTCTTACTGTCAATCAGTTGCACAGGGAGATTTTTGTGGAAAAAGAAGGCCACTCCTTTAGATTTACCGGAAGGGTTACTGCTGTGGCACCAAAGGGGGAAATACTTATTTCTATAAGCCTCTAAGTGCCCTGTCATAATGTGTGTTTCCTGCAGGCAGAGAATATGAGTTCGGCCTTTATGCATATTATATAGAATTTGGGACCGTCTCTCAGGCAGATTAAATCCCTTAACATTAAGGGATGATATTTGAAACACTGTCATGGTGGCTGATATAGGAAAGGCAGGGAGAATAAATGGATCCATTTCGATTACTCGCGTCTCGTCCAGGTAATAGAACACATACTCCAACCATACGTAACCAAAAATTGAGAAAAACCAAGTGAATATGCCTACCAGGCATAGTATAGGCAAAGAAGGAATTACTATTAGTCGCAGTATTGCCAACTGCTATATGCGAACAGCGTTAATACCTAAGGGGGGGGGGACAAAAAAACCTAGTAACATAAGGACAGAAAAAGGTCTTATTAAGAGAGGCTCAGAGGCAACCGTGGGGCCTATTTGCACATTTCAAATCAGAAGGTAGCTGAGTAAGTCAACTCCCAATCAGGAAGGGAGATAGGTGGGAGCTTCAAGGTAAACAGGAAGTTCTGGAGATCGGCTAGTGATCTGAAGGTAACCATATGATCCTCAATTCTCACGTGTAAAGTAAAGGCCCATTGGTACTGAATCTGTCGATCCTGTAGCAGAGAGGTCAGCGGCCATAAAGCCGGCCTCAGGCGTAAGGTGCGCCGTGATAGATCGGAGAATAAAGAGATTTTAGCTCCCTCATGAGTGAGATTTGGAGTGCTCCTGGCTTTTTTCATAATATCCTCTTTGACAGCATAATAGTGGACACGACAAATAACGTCACATGGTCTAGTGGGGTCTTGGCTCTGCGGGCGCAATGCTATATGTGCTCTATCCATCTCTTTAGGAGAATTCACCATTTTGCCCAACAGCTTATTAAAGAGACTGCGCCAAGTCTTGTGTTTTACGGTCTCAGGGATACCTCTAGCTCTAATATTGTTCCTGCGGTTCCTGTTTTCAAAATCACCAAATTGGTCTGGTAGAGGCTCTGTTGGTTTCTAACTGCTGCTTGTAGTTCAGAAATCGATTGGTGCGTTGTAGTTTGAGATGTCTCCAGGGTTTGAAGTTTACATTGAATAGTGGATATATCTGATTTGACCGTATGCAAGTCTTGGTTCCATGCGCTTTTAAGATCCTGAACTAGGGCAGACATGTCGCCCTTGGTGGGGAGGAGCGTCAGAAGTGCTTGCAGTTCAAGATGTCCTTGCAGAACTTATAGGGCTTTCTCCCTGACAACCGTCGGGACTTGGCCTAACGGGGGCTTAGGGTCATGGCGTACTGATCTCGTAGCGCTTGCATCAGAACAAAGTCCCATATCAACATGTGGGTTGCTGAAAGGGCAAACATGAAGAGCCAAATATGGGTTATCTGGGTGCCTGGGTGCCTGGGGTAAAGACAAGGCTCCTTGCAATGACAGCCCCCCACCCTCTCTGCTCATTGGCCGTGGCTCTGTCGAGTGCCGCTGCACAGCTCTTCTCACCTCCAGCGGGCCAAGCCATTGGTCTTTTCTCCTTAGGCGGCAAGGCGTCACAGCCCGGTGATTCATCCAGCTGTCGCTGATCCCGCTCAGTCCTCCGATCCTCCGCTGCGCTATAAAACTCTGAGAGCGAGCGTGGAGAGCCGCGCTCTGCAGAGCAAGATGGAGCCCACTCCAGGGAGGAAGCCTCAGACATCAGCGCCGATTCCAGTCCAGCCAGAGGCGCAAAGAAGTTGCTGATAGGTACCGCAGCTGCCGGGGTGTCCAACACACCCTTCTGTGTTTTCATAATCTTACTCGAGCTCATTTTCATGCACAGCAGGGACTCTGATATGAAGGCTCGCACGGAGCTCCTCAGCTACACGTCTGCTCCCTTCACATGCTATGACACGCCCCCTGTATTAATTTTTTCTTACATTGATTATAGTCCATACTAAGGGTAAGCCTCCGTAGGTGGGTTCGCCCCTTTCGTGGCAGTTGCCCCGCCTGTTAGGCAGGACATGTTAGGGGCGTATAGAGATATGTATACCCTTCATTATCCATACAGAATTTTTTCTCTACTTTTTTCGCATAAACTTTGGGATATGTCATGTGTTGATCATTTATTCCCCACCTGGACTGCATTTGGTCATGTGAATCTACCAATTAACCCTATTGCTGAATGTATATGACAAGAGTACATTTGGAGATATCTTTCTGTTTCTTAATGTTGTTTATATTTCACATTTTATAATTTTATAGATGTTACTCTATATTGATGTCTTGTTTCTTTTAGGGAATGATGAATTTTATTAATTTGATGTGACAACATACCGTATATTCTCAACCTTCTTGCAGCTTAGTAAGAAATATGGAGAGGTGTTAACAGTCTATCTGGGATCCCGACCAGTCATAGTGGTCACAGGATACAAATCTGTGAATGAAGTTTATGTGGACAGAGGGGACGACTTCTTAGGTCGAGGAGATGTTCCTTCCTTTGATCTTAGCTACAGAAACTATGGTGAGTAATTTATTTTTACCTATTAATTTTATGTGTTATGGGGATAGCAGTGGTGGACACAGACAGCAGTCTGTGCCCCAACTCAAAAAGCGCCAATGGACAACCTATGTGGTTATTGCTGATCCCCAGCAAAGATGTATAAAGCTGTTTCAGTCAGGACATTGTAACTTTTCACCAGTGATTGCAGAATTAATATTACAACTAAGCATCTTTATATTTTGTAAGGCATGATACAGTATATGCATTTGTTTCTTTTTGAAGGCTATTTTCTACTGTTTTTGATCTTCTAAGATAGCGTTCACAGGCAGCGGATTCATTGCAAAAATATCTGTGTGAAATTTATCCCCTTACAGAAATCCGATGTAAAGGTACGTCATAATGCTGGTAAGGAGCTATGGATTACCCTACTTAAGAATAAAGTAGTGAAAGCATCATCTTGATACAGCCTTCTGCATTATTTATGTAATGCAGAAAGGTGCATGAGCAATTGAGTTGCCTAGTGGTCAAGTACACTAGGGGAACTACAGGTACCACTGTAAAAATATTAAAAAGTTATAAAAATGAAAAACAAATCTTAAAAATTCAAAACTTCCCACCTTTTAGCATTTTACAAATTAAAATTAAAAAGTTAATTGATATTGTTGCGTCAGTAGAAGTCTGATGTAATAAACTATAAATTAATTTACTCCATGTGTCAGACACCGCAGACGAAAAAAAATTCAAACTCCAAACCTGCGATTTTTGGGTCATTTCACGGTCTCAAAAAACTGTAATGAAAAGTGATAAAAAATGTGCATGTATCCCAATATGATACGATTAAAAACTAAACTTTAGCACACAAAAAATGAGCCTTCATTCGGGTTATAGGTTGAAAAAAGTTATTGGCAACATAATGAGAATGTTTTAATTATTTTAAATATACTAACACATAGCAAAAAACATCCTTTTTGACCCCCCAGATAACATATCATTTATACTGAAGAGTGAACCAAAACTCTTGCAAAAATGGCGCAGGTTTTTTCACAATTTTGTTATTTTCAGTTTTACAATTTCACAGTACATTATTTGGTATGTCAATGGCAACATTAGAAAGTACATCTTGCCCTACAAAAAGCAAGCCCTTACATGACTATGTAGACCTAAAAATAAAAAACATATGGCTCTTGGAAGGCGGGAAGGAAAATATGAAAGTGACAAAAAAAAGGCTGCGGCGGGAGCAGTTAAAATGTAGACATGGATTTCACTGAATTTTTTATGCAGACTAGGACCCTTTAATGGCTAACCAATAATATAGCTCTTTCTGCATCACAGAATGGAAATCTATATTGGAGGAATCTTCATTGCTCAGTATGTAAAATATACTGCAGACTTCCCATTCAACTGAGTATGACATGAATTTTGATTTAGAATCCGACGCATGCAAATAAAGTATAAGATTTTTTAAATAATTTTAGCATACATTAATAGAAAGGTGTTATCTACTCAACTAGCCAGAACAAGGAAGAGTTATGCACCAGTATACCCATGCATTATATCTCCACCCTGCTGAGTTTTTAATGAGCAGTTTGGTTTATTGGTCAGTTTTTCAGGCAGTTTTAGAAACCTTCTGAAAACCAACAAACAACACTCCCCATTGACTTTAATGTAAAATTCATTTGGCAGTCCCCACTGAACAGATTTCCCACCGGACGGTTTTTCACACCACTGGTGGTCCAAAAAACGTAGGTATTTAGGCAGTGCCGCGTGAACGCATGCTTAATCCTGAGAGGATGCTTCTGGCCTGCTTCTGATTGTTGGGGATCACATGGCTATTATCATTTCCTTGTTTTTTTGTTTGTTGCAACTTTTTTAGGGATGCAGTTTAAGACACTCAGACCAGAACATAACAGTTTTGTATCTGGATTGAATGACTTATTTTTTTTTTTCTTTGGCGTTGTGTTACTTAAATAAGTAAACGACATGCTAATAGTTTCTTATACTTCTATTCTTGTGATTTAGTTTAGATTTTATAGACTGGGGCACAAACATGTACTTGAGATATGTATATATGGGAAATCTGCATTTTGGGTGCCAAAGGGGGGTCATTTACTTGCTGAATTAGTCAGTTAGGAATTATATTCTGTATGAAAAAACCTTTGTTTGCAATTACAGAGGTCAGACATTTATTGTTATTCTTGACAAAGCTTGCACACACTGCAACAGGAATTTTACCCCACTCCTCCATACAGGTCTTCTCCAGATCTTTCAGGTTTTGGGACTGTCGCTGGGCTACTTTGGGTTTCAGCTCCTTCCAAAGATTTTCGATTGTGTTCAGGCATGGAGTCTTACTAGGGCCATCTTTCAGCACCTTGAGAAAGTTCTTTGACTTACAGAGCACACTCATTATTGCCCTGGCTGTGTGTTTTGGGTAAATTTGTCATGCGTGGTAGAAAAACCCAGAACCGACCATCTTCATGCTCTTATGAGGTAGGAAGGATTGTTTGGCAAATAATTTCACGATACAATGGGCACCACTATCCTCCTTCAATACTGTGCAGTAATATTGTTTTTTTTTTTATCCCATTTTCAGAAAAAGTACTCCCAGTTTTCACCCCCATGCTTCATGGCTGGGACAGTGTTCTTAGGGTTGCACTCAAGTTTCTTCTTCTTCCAAATTTGATGAGTGGATTTTATATCAAAAAGTTCTATTTTGGTCTCAGCTGACCACATAACCTTCTTCCATTCCTCCTCTGGATAATCCAGATGGTCATTGGCAAACTTAAAATGGTCCTGGATATGTGCTTGCGGGAGCAGGGAGACCTTGCAGCATTTTAATCCATGACCGTGTAGTGTGTCAGTAATGGTAATTTTTGAGACTGTGGTCCATTGACCAGGTCCTCCCATGTAGTTCTGGGCTGATTTCTGACTTTTCTCAGAATCATCCTTACCCCACGTGTCGAAATCTTGCATGGAGCCGTAGACCTAGGAAGATTGACCATCATCTTTTATTTTCTAATAATTGTGCCAACAGTTATTGCCTCCTCACCAAGCTGCTTGCCTATTGTCATGTAGCCCATCCCAGCCTTGTGCAGGTCTACAATTTTGTCCCTGGTGTCCTTAGACAGCTTTTCGGTCTTGGCTGGCCATGGTGGAGAGGTTGGAGTGTCATTAACCCCTTAAGGACCTGACTTTTTGGCCTCTTACTTTTCACCATTTTTTTTTTACTTTTCCTTAGGGGTTTTGAATGAGAGATCTTCAGATCCTCATTCAATAGGAATCGTGGCGCAGATTGTTGCTATGACTGGTTCCTATGACAACTGTCAGTCACAGATGCCGGCCATTGCTCCACGGCACAGGACCGGGCTTCGTGAAGTCACAGACAACCCAGGAAGGCATTCTGTGCCCTCCGTGCTGTCTGTCAGAAGGCAGGAGCTGCACGGATCGCCCGATCCGTGCGCTGCTGCCGGCGACAGAGTACGTCAGGAGGAACGACACTCCTGTCCTGCGGTCTCCCTTAGTTATTGCGAGTCTCGTTCGTCTGCGATATTAAGGGGTTTTAATACGACCCCACTCCATCGGAGTGATCGCGGGTCGGGGGGACGACGCTGCGGGATGTCAGCATGTAATATACAGCTGACACTCCGCGCCGATCGCGCCAACTCTGCTTTAGAGTTGCGCGGATCCTACAGGCGTATGCATACTCCAGGTGTGTTAACCCCCAAAGACCTGGACAGTATGACATTAGTACACCGGTCGTTAACGGGGTTAATTGTGTGGATGGTGTCCTTTTATGCAGTTAACAAGTTCAAACAATTGCAATTATTACAAGGGTAATGAGTGAGAGAGGGTAGGAGGGCTTCTTAAAGAAAAACTAACAGGTCTGTGAGAGCCAGAATTCTTGCTGGTCGGTAGGGTATCAAATACTTATTTCATGCAATAGAATGCAAACTAATTATTTAGAAATCACTCAATGTGATTTTCAGGATATTTTTTTTAGATTCTGCCTCTCACAGTTGAAGTGCACTTACCATAAATTGTAGGTGGGAAAACTTGCCAGTGTATCACATAATTATTTTCCCCACTGGTCTTTGATGAATCACATTATTTTTTGATGTTTTGATGATTTCCTGAAAATCATGAATAGCCCTTCATGTAGATTCAAAACTAATCTTAGCTAACAGCAGGGAGAACAAAATGCTTCTGGAATTAAATATGCAGCAATTTCATAACACGTACCCTATGACTGCTTTGTAAATTAACATTTTTTTTTATTGGTTGAAATAATGAATGAGAATGAAAATGAATAAAAAATGCTAAAACTATTTTCACCATTCAGGGGTCGTTTTCACAAATAAAAGCATCTGGTGGAGGGAACTTCGTAGATTTTCTCTTTCCACAATGAGAGTTTCGAGCATGGGAAAAAGGAATACAGAGGATCGGATACAAGAAGAGGCGCAGTGTCTGGTGACGGAATTAAAGAAAACAAAAGGTTGTTACAGAAAATATACAGATATCTATATGTGATAATTTCATACATGTATGTCTTTTTACATAACAAAAATGATATCATGTAACAAAATACATTGGTCTATCAAGTTTCAAAGGCCTCAGGGTACAATACTTCCACCAAACAATTGTCTTTACTGGGACATTGCATCTTGAAACCAGACTCACCATAAAATGTCATATACATTGCTGATCTGCGACTCATGTCATTGATGAAAGATCCAACCAATTATCATAAACACTATGGGCGACATGTCCCATTAGGGATGGGACATTTTCTGGGTGTATTTTTCACCACAAACTGTTGACGGCCTATTCTCTATATAAATGAACTGCAGGACACCAAAACTAGGCGTATTATATGCCAGGCACGACACATTTAAATGCACCTAACATAGGGGCATCAAATATGACAGCAATTATATGCTATGCACCTAAATAGTGCTACGTGCTATATGTGCTATGCAAGTTATACCAGATGCCAGATTTTTGACAGGTTCATTCATTCAGGCACACTATAAACTCATTTAATTCACCTTAAAACTGTCATGGCAGTGCCTCTTTTTTACTGGAGCTGTACATTCAAACTTGCATTCCTCCAGACAAATCTTAATAGGACTTTTGCTTAAAACGTTCATAATTGGTCTGGTTTTTCCTTACTACATATTTGCTTATGCTGTCTTGAACCACTGGAGAACTGTCTGTCTCATTATGTAAATAAATTCCAAAACCCTTTTGAATCATAAATCCGTGGTGTGCTGTAGATTTGTTTCTTGAGTAAAAAAAGGGTGTGATGCAGATGATAAAAGGTGTGTCAGGAATGCAGCATAGGCTGGCACACAGTCTAAAAAAAAAAAATAATATTTAATAGTAGAGGAGCATAACAGCAAAGGCCCTTCACCATATATTACAAACTGAACATTCTAAAAAAGCTACATGTCGATCAACAAGCAATGGACAAGTAAGAAGGGATGAGGTGAAAAGAGGGATATAAATCCTGTTCCTTAGTCCATGATGGAATAGGCTCTAAGCAGATTGCAGACCAGTCTACAGCAGTCCTAGAATGACATTCTTTTCCAGTTCATGTCAAGACATTTTCTGGCAAGCCACAGAAAACCATATCCCTTTTATTCTCCTGCTTCTCTGGAAGAGACTGGGTTTGCATAAGGGGGATTGCTTCTACCCTTAAAGATGGGAACACCACTTGTACTACTGGGATGAAAGGGAACACCAGTTGAAGGGACTTAAAGGGGTAGTCTCACCATACTGTTTCACATACTTCCTGATTAAGCTGTGGGTAGATCTACACCAGTGATTGGCTTATCAGCTACAAAGATCTAAGGGGTTAAAGGTTCTCAGTAAGTAATGTAAACTCAAGAGCAGGGACAGAGCAAGGAGTGAGTCATTATTCTGATCACTGCTTGTTCTGACTCAAAATCTAGGCTGTAAGTTTGTGGCACCCCGAGAGGACTCCTTGAAGTGCATATGTATTGGACCGGTACTCACACCAAGAAACCTTGTCAGACAGGGTCAATCAAAATGAAGAGGGTCAATCCAAATGCATGTATGAAGAATCCAGATGATTGTTTATTTCTAGCTGAACTTCTGTCAGGGGTAGTTAGGGACACACCCAAAGTTACAAACAAGTGAGGCCCTGACACTCGCCCCAACCTCTGTCCCTGCCTTTTGGGGAACCCGACTCCTTAACAGGCCGGCCCCAACCAGAAGACTGACACATGCACTGAGGCTAAGTGCACACAGACAGAGACGAATCAGACACCAAAAACACAAAAGAGTAGTCGGACGGTCCAAGTCGATAACAAGAGGGCAGTGGCGGTACAAAATCGTAAGACTAGGAGAAACCAGAAACACAAGCAGTGGTCAAAAGGGACAGAAGATCCAACAAGGTGAAGGCTAAACTACAGGTACTGAATAGCTTATAGCAGGCACAGGAAGAAGGAAGCGGTGGCTATAAAATAAGGAAAGGGAGGAAGCAGTGCTGAAGGGATAGGAGCAGAAGCTATCATCCAGAGAATCAATGCACCTAGGAGTGCTGGAGGATTTCCTGGCCAAGGGCGATTGGCCGAAATCAATAACGATCCAGGACTAAGAGCAGTGTTCACACACAGGAAAGCCAAGACGCAGTTATGGTCGCAGCGATTAGGACCAGATGGCGCGAAAATGACAACTTCCTGTAATAATGCACAAAAGAGTAAGTGAAAAGATGGAATTTTTTCCCAAAAACTTTATGTAAAATCTTTGGTAGTTTGGTAATTGAATAGAGAAAAACTCGTACAGAGCATCTTTTAATCACATTGACCTCCACCTTATGAGTCTTTCCATCATTGCTAGGAATAACCTTAGTTATAAGCTTCATGAGCCGCTCATTGTGATATGCTTCCTTATCTCTTAAAATAACTATATCACCAATCTTGAGGATGGGTTTTAAAGTTTGCCATTTTTGACGACTTTGAAGCATGTGTAGATACTTTGCTTTCCAAAGCTTCCAAAACACATGGACAGCGGTTGTTTCATTTTTATATTTATGTCTGTAAACATTACTGTGCTTAATGATTTCTTTGTCAGACTTGGGATCCACCAACTCATAGTTCTTAGCTGGACTCATCGTATAAGAATTTCGGAGGTGACAGCCATATGTTAGGAAGGCTTGATGTTTGGAATGTCTTGTTTGATGTTCAAGAGCAAGCCTAGGCTATAGGGTATGTCTTAAAGAGAAAAATCTAGCAACTGCTTGTTGTAGATTGTTCAGTAGTTTCTCTCTTGGAGAACAAAAGAGTAAGGTACGTCGACATGGCATAGACAATATACTGGTCAGATTCTGTATTAAAAATCCGGCCCATATTTTGTTGTCTTTTACATGGTTTTGAGGGACATAACTTTCCAGTTTGGGGATTCGCTCGTCCCCGTCAATCATTGAAATGCACATTTTCTGGCCAAAAACCGAAGATTGAACATGTTCTAAGTTTTTTAGAATACTGATGGTGTAAATAACCGTCTGGCTGAAAATCTGTTCAGTGTATACTACTGAATGGATTTTCTATGTGGATGGTTGACAGTCAGTTTTCAGACTGTTGTCAAATCCTATAACTATCAGAAAATCTGACTGTGTGGATGGACCCTAAAAGTACTACCTAGCTGTTGGAATCATCCTGCATAAAATTTTTTCCATCAGCTTCCGAAATTCCTTATCTTCTCTTGCAGGTGCTAATCTGTTGTCCTCACTTGTTGAACTGAAGACTGTCATCTCAGGGCAGGACCAGGTTCATATTATCTTGGTTGCTGCAGTTTATTGTTGCTTAACTTCTCGAGCACCCAATAATGATGTGGGTATGGCTGAAAACAAGTCCTGCAACCATTAGGCAAAATGTTTGTCTTTAATGAGGATATTTTTGTCAGTTTCATCATCTTGCCCACACAGACATTGCCTTTGATAATCCAACCTAGTTCAAGTCATTGGTCAAATGGAGAAACATGCTTATGTAGCTTACGTGCCCTGAGGATGTCTTGACTAGTGTTGAGCGATTATTATCGACAAAGTTGAAATCGGCACAGTTTTTATGGTGATCTGATTTTTTAGATAATGCGATAATTTAGGTTAAAATCTGTGCATCATCAATTAAGATCGCGCCTTTTCTTCGGAGCTTTCTGTAATTTTGGCGGCCCAGCACATCAGAATTACAGAAGTAGAGCAGGGTGAAGATGTGTGTGCGAGTCATTACTGGGACTGTGTATGGTTGCGATTGGTCCGGAAATATCACAATGACCTCGTTTTAATTGTACAGAGATTCATGTCAGCCTCAGTGTCTGCTCAGCGTCTCAGAGCAGAAAGGATAGTGCGCTCTTAGCTTGTGTCAAAACTGCCTCAGCGAAAATTTATTATATTTCTTCAAGAGTAATCCTCCTACTATTAGCTGTGATCCTTACAATTAGTTAGATTAGTGAAGAAGATTTTATATAGGTTAGTATAGAGAATTTTAAAGGAGCATTATGCTGTTAAAGTCACGGGGGAGCGGTGGGGGGGGACCACCCCGGCGGCGCGAACACAGACAAGCTCTATAAAGGAATTCCTGGATAAAGTTCACCAAGGACTTAGTGTAGGCATTGCTATTGCTTTATTATACACAGTTTTTCTATTGAAAATATTTCCTGGATATTGGGTACCTGAAACTTATAGGATTTACATCATTTTCTAGTAACTCAGGTCTCGTTGTTAGGTAGGCTAAACTCTCTTTAATATTATAGTATACATTTCAGTTAGGTGTTCATTTTCAATTTTGCCCATTCCACTTTGTTGATAATACACCTTGTACTTAATCAGAATCACAGATAAGTCACGCACAGGTTGATAGGTGCCAAAATACCTTGTAATATCCAATTTAATTTCAGATACGTGTTTTTGACATTTGGCACTCACTAAGCTTTGTTCATTGAGGCACCTTGCATTTAATGTGAATCTGCTATTTTTTTAGTCACACAGGTGAATTGATATGTGCCAAAAAATTACCTTTTAATATTCGAATACATTCAAGATACGTGTTTTTTCACTTTGGCGCAGGCCAGCTTTGTTTGATAGATCTACTTTGCAGTAAAATTTGAATTCAGATTTCTGTTAGTCACCCAAGGATGTGATTTGTTGTAATAGTGTTTGGGGCCCAAAAGAAAATACCTTTTAATTATCCGAAAACATTACAGATTAAGTTTTTTTTGACTTTGGTGCACTACAGCTTTGTTCATTGAGGACACCTTGCACTTAAATGTGAATACTGCCAATTTTTTAGTCACCACAGTGAATTGATAGGTGCCAATAAAATACCTTTTCTTATCCGAACTACATTCAGAATGCGTGTTTTTTGCAACTTTTGACAGTACCAGATTTGTTGATAGAGCCACCTTTGCTGGTAATTTGAATCAGCTATGGTGTAGTTACCACAGGTGATTGATAGGTGCCGAAAAATACCTTTTATTATCCCGAATTACATTACAGATACGTGTTTTTTGCACTTTTGCCAGGTCCAGATTTGTGATAGAGCACCTTGCAGTTAAATTTGAATCCAGCAATTGATGCAGTTTTACCACAGGTGAATGATAGGTGCCAAAAATACCTTTTATTATGGATTACAATTTACAGCTTACGTGTCTTTTTACACATTTGGAGCAGGCCAGTTTGTTGACTTGATAGATCTACTTTTGCGTTATATTTGATTCCAGCACAATTTTGTTTTGATTTGAGAGGATATGAGAATAGCTGTGATTTGCCGTCTTTTAATAGTGACTTTCCAAAAACTGCTTCCATACCTTCGCAAAATTTGTATATATTCTAGAAACATGGAGCGAAATTCAGTGGTAAGGCGAGCAAAGAGGGGGGTAGGACATGGAGGGTAGAGGTCGAGAGAGGTGCTCCTTCCAGTGCTGAGGACATCACGCATGCAGCAGGATCGTCAAGTTGCAGGGTCCGTCAGGCCTGTCATCCGCTTTGTCAGGGCCTGTGAATCTCAGTAACGAAACAAGCGTCGCCAATCTGTCCTTCAAGTGGTTTAATGCAACCTGAATCCAGCAGTCTTAACTCCTCGTCCTCACAGTCCACGGCCAACAAATGTCGTCATCAGGCCATCAACAGCAATCCGGTCCAACATGAAGCCAGCCAAATTGTCAAACTCGTGGTACCCACACTAGGGATTAATCCATTTTCTGAAGGGCTCTTTGATGACCAAAATGCGGTTGGGGTCAGAAGGCATGTTAAAGATCAAGAGGCCAAGAGGTTGATTTTCTCTGCTTGACGCCCACAGTTAATGATGCCCATCAGAGGAGAGAAGGAAGCCGGTAAATCGGACAAAAATACCGGTGCTCGGTCGGCAACGACCCTTGCAGTCCCTCTTGCTTGTAAGCCGCTAGCTCCTGGATGAGATGTCAGGACGACGAAGTCACACTGTGTTGTGTTTGATGATGAGACATTGGCGATCCCAACGTGGTCTTTTGATGGGCTGAATTGCTGCTTGCGAGAGCTTCTCACTGGACGAGGAGGGAAGACGGATGGGGTAGTGTCAGTACAGGGTTCCGCCTCATATATGGGGAGAGGCAGGTCGCAGAAGTACGCTGTATGATTCCGCTGCACGGTCAGCGAAAAAAACCCCGCTCCATCGCTTATCGCCGTCAGAAAGGTCCTGGACCTCTACAAGCCTGGGCCTTCTTTTGACCAAGCCTGATTCACCAGCGATTTTATATGCTGCTTCTGCGTAAACCGTTAAGTAGAGGCCAGAAACCTTAGGTGGGTAAACCAACCCCAACATGTCTAGTCAATGCAGCTGAATGCAATGAGTTGGAAATGGAAGGCAATCACTTGGGCAAAATAGGCCAACCGACGCCGGGCCTGCCTACACCTGTTCACAACTTTTTGTCTCCGCCTCCTCGCCACCACCATGCGTTCCTCAGCTGCCCATGTCTTCAGAGTACATGATCAGAGGGATCAGCCTCGTATTCAGCCTCTCCCTCCGTCGCGGTACCATCCAGCACCACTCAGTGACCATCCCACCCTTCTCCTTCCGCCAGTTGACGACCATGCATTGCCGTACAGCGGCCAGTCTAGCAGCAGCCTTCTGCTCTTCCAGGTTTGGGAGCAGAGAACACAACTTTAACCCAAACAAGCCCAAAGCCAAAAGCATGAATGTCTGGCATTGCCAGGCTTTTGGCCTTGGAATTACTGCCTTTCCGCTCAGGTGGACACAGAGCGGGCTTCTGCAACATCATGGCCTACTTGCCCGGCCCCAATACCAGATGCGACAGGGCAGGGGCATTTCTTCTGCCAGAAACGCCATCCCTGCCCTGGCCATCTACGCGTCATCTAAAATTTCAAGCGCGTTGTCTGACATACTGTGGCCGGGAAAAGTACATCATGACCACGACACACGGACTAGTAAAGCACGGCCCAAGGCCGCTATAATCTGTGGACAGACCACTGGTGAGCTGGGTGGATGTCACCTGGGCGCTGGACTGGTGGCTATCAGGGCCTCGGCGCACGCTCTTCAAATCTCACAGGGATGGTGTAGGGGATCTTTCCCCAAGGTGCCTATGGTGGCATCAGTGACCAGAGAAACCAGGCCGTGTTGAAATTAATCTGTATTGGAGACCGTCCACACACTAGGTCAGGAGCTGTGGAGGCTATCCGCAACGAGATCGTGCGCGGGATGGGTGCCAAGACCTTGTGGCAGGAAAAAGGTGGTGTGCGATAAACGGGCAGAATTTGCTGGCCAGCCTCTTAAGATTGGTGGGCTGGAGCACATACCTGCCTGGACACATTGTTCATGAACCTTGTATCCAGAAATTTCTAATGTGCTAACCGGGCTGATGCCTTGCTGAGGAAGGCTCGAAGTCTAAGTTGCACTTCAGCCGTTCGACCATGCTTCGTCCGCTGGCTGCGTTGCTGACGTCAGCTCGGCCTCACCGTCAAACTGTACTCATTGTTGCACGTGGCAACACGCATGGAATTCCTCACCCGACAAATGCTCAGCGATATGTGGGCAGCAGAACAATCGGCATTACGCAGTACACGAAGTGACGACATGGCCTGTACAAGCAGCGGTGAGAGACCTCGGGGTGTTGAGCCACGAGAAGTGGTGGCAGGCTGAAAGGGTGCTCTGCACCTTCCTGGCACAGTTTTGAAAGAAGAAGCCACCAAAAATGGGTCAGTGCGGACAATGCACACTTGTCAGCATGAGCAATCTATGGTGATCTTGTTCTGGATCGGTCGTTGGACACTCTGAAACAAAACCAGGTCACAGCCAGAGACGGTGTAGGAGACGACAAGATGAGGACTCACGGAGCCTTTCTCTCCGTCAAATCCACAAGGCCAGGGGACAGGTTACACAATTTCATCGGTCTTCATTAGGCAGTTGTTCCGGGGTCCAGCAGCTAGTGCACGGTGCGCATCAAGCTCTCAGGGTGCATCATCTCAGGCAGTCAGGGCATGTGTTGAGCTGTGGCCAGAGGCCAGCGGAGGAGGAGGAGGAGGGGAAGGAGTGAAGGTAAGAGGAGGTGGTAATTCCTAGATCACCGATGTGGGCGGGGGGGGGGGGGCTACGACGTCCCTGCCTTGGAAAGAGGTTGGGCCGAATTTGAAGGCGGTGGAGGAAGAGAGGAAGACAGTTTGCTTAGTGCCACTCGACATGAGCTGAGAAATCAAGGTCTCAATCTCTCACCGAGTGCGTGGATGCTCATTCCCTCCAACATGATCCTGCATTATGGCCATCTAAATGAAACAAACAGTTACTGGGTGGCCACCCTCCGGGATCCCGCGTACAAAACAAAATCGCACTTTCCTTCCACCCACCCAAATAGAGAGTAAATGCAGGAAATAGAGAGTCCTTGCTGAATTGAGCAACTAGAGACATCTGTTGCGTCTGCTTCACGTCCCCAAATGTCACGGTGGAACATCACTCAGCGACGTGACAGCAGTAGGAGTGCCTAAGTAGGTAGCGGCAGTCAAGCAGCAAGGTGGCAGGATGCCTAATGGGTAGACCTCTGGCAATCTTGTCTTTACCCACACTCACCAACGCATGCAATTGCAGGGCACACAATCAGACACACGAGATAAGCTTAAGATCATGGTGACGACTATCTGTGATCTACAAACACCAATGTTTTTGTATGATGTTCCGGATACCAATAAGACTCTGGGCTATCCCAAAATGCCGAATGGCGAGCTGGCTCGTCAGCCATTGAGGTGTGGTCCTGCCTGCAGCCAGCTGTAATATCTGAGTGGACCTTCTGGCACAGCTGTGGAGTCATTCACAGACCAAAAACGCATCCCGGCTTTCCACAGATAAGTGGATCGTTTGGACTTTCTTCAAGATGAATCAGGCATGGATCTCTAATGATTTGTGGCCCAATTGCCGAGGTCACCGAATTAGTTGCCGGTCTATTTCACACTCCTCTTCAAAGAAATGGTCCTCTTAAAAATGTTTTTTAAAATGATCATTTTCTTACTGCAATTTTTTATTCTGTTTTCCCAACAGTTCATTTTGCTGGTTTTGCTGTGAGGAGACTGTAAAAGACAGCAAGGTTTTATGACACACCGGTATTCCATTTACTCACTTTATCTTAAGAAGTTTTCCCCATTGTCAAGGGTTTTTGAGGTCTTTGTTGCTGTGAGATACAGCTATAATTATGGTCCTTTGGAACAGAAATGGACTTTTAAGGGGGCATTTCTCCCTCACAATTTTTAATAGTGGCTGAAAATTTTCAAATTTATAATTTTTTGGGGTCATGTAGCTTTGAGATACAGCAATAATCATGGTCCTTTGGAACAGAAATGTGGCTTTTAAGTGGCATTTCTCCCTCACAATTTTTAACAGTGGCTGAGAAGTCATTTTTATAATTTTTGGGTCATGCTGCTTTGAAATGCAGCAATACTACAGGCCCTATTATAAAAAAAAATGTTGTTCAAACAGCCATTTGTTCTTCACAATTGTCCAAAGTGGCTCAAGGGTCATGCTTTGAATTTTTGGGGGCATTTTGCTTTGAAATGCAGCTATACTACAGGTCCTATTATAAAAAAAAAAGTTATTTCTAACAGACATTTGTTCTTCACAATTGTCCAAAGTGGCTCAAGGGTCATGCTTTGAATTTTTGGGGCCCATTTTGCTTGAAATGCAGCTATAACTAAGGTCCTATTATAAAAAAAATGTTGTTTCTAAACAACATTTGTTCTTCCACAATTGTCCAAAGTGGCTCAAGGGTCATGCTTTGAATTTTTGGGGGAAAATTTGCTTTGAAATGCACCCTATACTACAGGTCCTATATAAAAAAAAATGTTGTTTCTAGCAGACATTTGTTCTTCAAAAATTGTCAAGAGTGGCTCAAGGGTGATGGCGCTGTCAGAAACAGGGAATAGGTGGGAAACACTGTTAATGGACACTATTGCAAATGACTTGTTTTTGAAAGATCTTTAACATAGCTATTAATCCCTGTATTGAGACAACCCATTTAATACAATAAAAAAGAGAAAAAAATTCATGGTGGGATTACATCCTATTTTATAAATGTGTTTTCTAGAATGAACCTACTAACAAACTTGCATGTACAAAATAGCTGGTAAAAAAATTCCTCTGAATTGTGCAAGGGAGGTACAGGAAAACTTGACCAGATGTAGGTTATTCAGAGGACATGGAAAAAGGAGCACGGACAGAGAACAAAGTACAGAGACAATTTCCTCCAGCACGTTGAGTAAAATGAGAAAAAGAATGCCAAGAAAAAGGGCACCTGGGTGGAACAGGAGCGTTAACCACCAGTATTTCCAAGTGAAGCTCAATTGGTCCGCACTCATACGGAGGGGCAAGCGCTACCCAGGTCTTGACTGTGTACTGAGGATGGCTGTATTTCTCACACTTCCGCTTCCGCACTCTGCTTCAGCACGACAGTTTTCGTTGCTACGTCATCAGGGCATTTTAACCTACGTGTTAATAGATGACGGACGCCAGCCTGGGCTCTCACCGCACCCACTGTAACTCCCGCCCTGGGACATGCTGCGGCACAGGACAGGTATAGTCAATGTCCAGTTCAATTAAAATGGTGGTTGAAAGACTCCTTTTTCTGGCACTTTTTAATCTGGGGGTCAGACAGATTTAATGGTCATACTGCGGTCCAGGACAGGTATAGTCAATGTCCAGTTCAACTAAAATGGTGGTTGAAAGACTCCTTTTTCCGGCACTTTTTAATCTGTGGGTCAGACAGGTTTAAGGGTCATGCTGCAGTCCAGGACAGGGTTTGTCAATGTCCAGTTCAACTAAAATGGTGGTTGAAAGACTCCTTTTTCCGGCACTTTTTAATCTGGGGGTCAGACAGGTTTAATGGTCATGCTGCGGTCCAGGACAGTTCTAGTCAATGTCCAGTGAAACTAAAATGGTGGTTGAAAGACTCCTATTTCAGGCACTTTTTTAATCTGTGGGTCAGACAGGTTTAATGGTCATTCTGCGGTACAGGACAGATATAGTTAGTGTCCAGTGAAACTAAAATGGTGGTTCAAAGACTCCTTTTCCCGGCACTTTTTAATCTGGGGGTCAGACAGGTTTAATGGTCATACTGCGGTCCAGGACAGGGATAGTCAATGTCCAGTGAAACTAAAATGGTGGTTGAAAGACTCCTTTTTCCGGCACTTTTAATCTGGGTCATGCAGGTTTGGGGCTCATGCTGTGGCCCAGGACAGTTATAGTCAATGTCCAGTGAAACTCAAATGGTGGTTGAAAGACTCCTTCTTCCGGCACTTTTTAATCTGGGGTCATGCAGGTTTGGGGCTCATGCTGTGGCCCAGGACAGGGATAGTCAATGTCCAGTGAAACTAAAATAGTGGTTGAAAGACTCCTTTTTCCGGCACTTTTAAATGTGGGGGTCATGCAGGTTTGGGGCTCATGCTGCTTTCCAGGACAGGGATATTCAATGTCCAGTTCAAGTAAAATGATGGTTCAAATAATACTGCCTTCTGGCACTTTTTAATTTGTGGGTGATGCAGGTTTAAGGGTCATGCTGTGGTACAAGACAGGGATAGAGAATGGTGTGTGACTTTTTTTCTGTGGCTTTTATAGCCTAAGTGTTGTGCCTAAGATGTAGCAGGTATCCATTTGACTGTTGTGGCTGTTAATTCCAGCTTCTCCAGCCCTGTTTGGGTGTAAGAATGAAGGTGTTGTTGCTCTCCTATAGACTTTAATGGTCATCGCTCATAATCGACTGCTCACTATCGAAAAACCTTATCGATGGTGGCCGACTATCGACTATCACCCGATGTCGATAGCCAATGTAATCGCTCAACACTAGTCTTGACCAATCAGGAGTAGGATCTCGGCAATGTTGTCAATGGTTGGTATTTTATTGGATATAGACCTTAGATCAGAATGATGAAGAGTGGCCTCTGGTGTAGGGATCTCCTCTTTGTTGGATGGTAACTAGTTGCTCTCAGCAAGGGTAGGCAAAGGTATCTCATGATCACCCTTGAAAGAAGCTACAAGTGCCCAGAGTGTAAGGGTAGGCATCATCTTTTAAGAGCAACAGATAAAAGAGTTCTGATCTTGCAAGCGATTGGTTGCTCTGGTCATCCAAGATGGTGTATACCTTTTAGAGTATTTTCTGACTCTCCCTTGGGGGTATACATTAATTAGCCATATCCATATATTTGTACAGGACTTGTCACAGAGTTCATCTCCACAGACTTCTGTGCAAGAAGAAGATGCAGTAGTGAGTGATCTGCATTCTCCCAGCCATGCCTTGCTGCTGGAGAGGAATGTGTAAACACTGTAGGATTGGAATGACATGGGTGAAGTGCCTGCACGTGGTTCTCGCTACCACACTCTATGCACTTAATACAGTCCTTAACATTATGTTTAGTAGATGCACAGCATCTGAAACATATCACAAATTTGTTTAGAAGCTCTTAGAAGTGGTGTCTTTCTGAAAGCAAAGCACTTCTTTAGTGTAGTGCTTAGCTTATATCTGGGTAAGGAGAACATAAGTCTTTTTCACTGACAATGGACATCTACAGCTCTTAAAGTTGGAGTATGGACTGTCATACTTGGGTGCTGGTGAACCAGAATGACTTGACTCACTGTAGAAGAAGCTTGGGTTATTTTTGGATTCTACAATGTTCCTGATAAACTCACAGAAATAGAAGAAGGAAAGGAAGAAATGAGACTTGATTTTCCCTTTTGTATCTTGACCAAAGTGTAGTCCACTTTTTTGAATTCCATATGGAAGCTTGGAAACTATTGGGTTTATCCCATGAGCTATGACCAGGTAACTGTGATCAGTTAAGTGTCCTTAGTGTACTTGCGATATGCCATAAAAGTCTTTAGTGGTAAAACCCCTTTTAAGCTGGATTCTCATACACAGTAACATGCCAGGTGGCTAATCACTACAGTATCTCATATAAGATAGTACACCCTATACATTTTTGCAAATATTGGATTACATCTTCTCTTGGGATAACACTGAAGATATGACACTTTGATACAATGTAAATTAGTCATCATACAACTTGTATAACAGTGTAGATTTAGTGTGCCCTCAAAATAATTCAACACACAGCCATCAATGTCAAAACTGCTGGCAACACAAGAGAGTAAACCCGTAAGTGAACATGGATAAATTGTGCCCACAGTGTCAATATTTTGTGAGTCCACCATTATTTTCTAGCACTGCCTTAACTCTCTTGAGAATTGAGTTCAATAGAGGTTGCCACTGGAATCCTAATCCATGCCTCCATGACCACATCGATATCAGAGGGGTGTACTCACTTTTGTGAGACATTGTATATGCAATAAAAGCAGGTTGTTTTGGTTATTGACTGTGTTTTTCAAGATAAAACATGCTACAAAAATGTGTCACCAGTAAAAACATAGAGGCCAGTAACTGCATTGAAAGAACTAAATGTCCTCGCTACACAGTACTGTGGTTGTCTTAACCCCAACTTAAGTGTCTATTTGCTAATAGAGTATCCTCCAATATCACCAGTAGGACCATATTCTACCTTATTGAGGGGAGACTTTTAGCATTTTGCCCCAGGATCATTGCCGTGAACGTTTCTTACCTTTTGATGGATCTTTGCTTGGGGAATCAACACTTTATATGAGCATACATATTTACAGATAGGAGTAAGAAAACATTTTAAAGAACCATTTCTCTTCCAAGGGCTTCATGCACTAAAAGTGTTCACAAATTCTTGTGGCTCTCAGCTGCAGGGGCCAAACCAAGGCATCATTCAGATGGCAATAATACAGATACAACTTTCTAAATTCATATTATAATAGAGCAGGAGGTCTGCAAAGTCGGCTCTCCAGCTTTTGGGAAACTACATCTTGCCCACTGATATAGATTATATAAATGCATGATGGGAGTTGTAGTTTCCCAACAGCTGGAGAGCCAACATTGCAGACCTCTGTAATAAATGATGGTATTAGTTCAGATCAGTAGACCAGTTTTCGGGTCAGAATTTATAGCCTCTCCTTTTAGAGGAAACTTGAAATTGACTATTTCCTTGTACACTTTTTGGAGCATTTGGATGCCAAAAATCTGTGTAACTTATACACATCTATTTTCTAGATTTATTGGTGGATCCTCGACAGTACATAAGTAAAGCCAGCTGCAATGTTATTTTCGTCATCATATTTGGAAATCGGCATGACTATGAGGATGAAGAGCTCCTGAACGTAATTTCCTTGATGCACACAATATCATGTCTCATCAGCTCTGGATGGGGCCAGGTTAGAACTAAAGCAGATTTAATTAATACTCGAGATACTAGATACTTTGTAATTTTGGCAATTTTTCCTTGGTCAGTATTTTGGCAAATAATGAGAAAAAATTGTGGAAGGAAGAAAGAGCATTAGAGGCTCCAATCAGTCCTATGAGCTAGATTTTGAAGGGGCAGGGCTTATTCACATGCTCACATTTTTGTACTGTTTTGCAATGTTCTTATGAGGTAAAAAGGAAGGATGTGATAAAAATGGGGTGTGGTGTGTTTGATTGATTGATTAAATGAAACACTGCATTTTGTGCATTTTGTTACTCCACTGTAAACTATATAGTACTAATCGTTTTGTGATTATCTCTACTATTTTGCTCTAAACTTCTACTTTATTTTGTTTAAGTTTTTCGAGATGTTCCCCTTGATCATGCGGTTTATCCCAGGAAAACATCAGGAGATATTCATCTATATGAAAAAGCTCCTTCAGTTTGTTGAAAAAAGAATTGAAATGAACAGAAAAACTTTGGATGAGAACAACCCCAGGGACTATGTTGATGCTTTTCTCATTAAAATGGAGAAGGTAAATAAATATGGGCTCCAAGGACTCAGTAATATGAGCATGATTCTAAGGTACAGTATCTCTGTAGTTTTTTTTTTTTTTACCTGGTGCTCTCACTTTAATTATAGCTTAACATCTGTCAGTTGTGACTTGCATATATAAGCTTAACTTGAAGCTCTTAAAAATATTTACCAGGACCCCTACCTAAAAGGTGGCAATAGGAGGTATAGAGGTAGTAATCACATCCAGTGTCGGACTAGGGGGCCTGGTTCCCACAGGGGAGTTGACCTTGGGGGGCTCACCCTACAGTTACTGTACATGAAAATATTACCTGTTAATTTTTAGGCCTCTCAGACAAAAATGCATGCATGTTACCACATAATACAGTGTGCAAAACAGAACTGTATTGTAAAGTATTTATACCAAGGGAGTCACATATCTGTCTGTCTCATACATCTGTCTGTCTCACTCATCAGTCTCACAGGTCTGTCTGTCTCACACATCAGTCTCACAGGTCTGTCTGTCTCACACATGTGTCACAGTCTAACATATCTCTAACATATCATAGATAGACAAGTGATTAAGGGACTCCATCCATGCCCTCCATCATATCTCCCTCCACCCCAAACCAGGCCACATACAATACAGTATACACCTCCAACTTTTACCTTGGTTATTCACCTCACCACTTTCTAAAATAACCAACGCTAAAAACAGAGTCAAGAAAGTGAAATCCCTCATCACAGGGACAGGTGTGCATTTTTACAATCAGAGACAAGTGTACACTGCTACTATACAAGCACTGATATAACCTACAATACCGCCATATAGAGACCACATAGTGGTTAGACACCAGCTCAGGTTGCACTACATGACCGTGACCACAGCACTGATCCAACATAGAAGCAAAATAACCCTTGACATCACGGGACTTAGAGGAGACATCTTCTCTGATGAGTTGTTCTCTCATGAGTCATTATTTTTCTTCTCCATCCAGTCCAGACCTCCATGATGATTTCTACCAGCCACCACTTGTCCCTGCATAATTTATACACAAATATCTTAGAATTCTTGGTGTTCCAGGGCCTCATTACTTATTCCCACCTCTGTACAAACTTAAGAGGGGTAGTGGGTACAGGGCATAGCTTAGAGGCACAATCTCCTAAAAGGTTGGTGGAAAACAGAGGTACTAACCCCACGGAGAGTGTACTACGGCTATGGCCTGTACCCCGCAGAATCATATTACGGGGTAGGTGCGGAACTGGTAGGTGGGCAAGGCCCTAGATAGGTAGGTAAGTGGCCAAGGTCCCAGGTAGCTAGGTAGACCCTATTTAGGTAAGTAGACCTCTATTGGATAAGTTGGTAGGTTCTAGGTAGTTAGACCCTATTTAGGTAGGTAGATCGCTGTTGGATAAGTTGATAGACTGCAGGTAGTAGGCTCCAGTTAGTTAGACCCCAATAGATAGGTAGGAAGTAGTTAGGCCCCAGTTAGGTAGGTAGGCAGGTGACAAATGGGTCCCAGGTAGGTAGGTGGGTTATAGGTAGGCAGGTAGGCAGTAGGTAGGTCCCAAGTAGATAAAAAACCCTATGTAGGTAGGCTGTAGGCGGGCCCAAGTTAGGTTGGTGGTAGGTGGACCCCAGGTAGGTAGGTGTACTCCAGTTAGGTAGGTTATAAGTGGGTCCCAGGTAGGTAGGTTGTAGGTTGGTGGCCCTAGGTGGGTAGGTAATAGGTGGGCCCCAATTTCATCCCAGATGACTGTGACCTGGGGTAAGCTCTACTGTCACTGTTCTTATTAAGTGTAAATTAGTTACTTATCCTTGGCCATTAGAGGGCGCCAAAAGTACCAGCACACAGCATGGTTGGTTGTACAGCACAGGACTAGAACAGTCAAACCTATGTTGTGCATGCTAGAAAAAGGGAGGAGGCAAAAAGTTGCTGGAACACTGTTTGGAGGAGTGGATTCTGGGTAGTTTTAGGTCCTATGAGACAGAGTGAAGGGACACAGAAGAAGTGAGAGACAGTAAAGACAGAATCCTGTGTGTATGCTGCAGCCATTACACACCAGACAATGAAGAGAACAGCCAGCAATCACAGATCAGGAGTGACAGGATATTTCTGGTGAACCCTCAGGTATCTGTGAGCTTATTACCCCTCGTGTAAACAGTTAAACTGTGTGAATGCCAGGAGCCATTTGCATTGCTGTTATCATTGAATGTTTGATGAAGTTACTGTATGGAGAATGGACTTAAATTTAAAAGCCTGTTAAAACTGCCCTACCGTGGAACCGGTTAACTTTGATGTGTGCTGTAAAAGAGAATAATAACAAGGGCCCAACTCACTGCAAACCCCCCCCCCCCCCCCCAGTTCCCTCAAAATCCAAAGAACCTTCATACCCCACGCTGCAACCCTATCACAGTGGCGTGGGGATAACTTTTTTGGTGGCCCCGTACGGGGATTTTGAGCGGAATATGAAGTAAAAAAAAAGGGTGAAACCCTGAAGAGTGGGGGCCCCTCAGGCAACCTGAGAGGGAGTCTCCAGGGGGCCAGCCCCGAGCGAGGCACGGAAGATTTCAGCAGCGCAGTGGAAAGGTTCCTCTCGCTTTCCTGCCAGTGATTTCTGCGCCACTTTACCTGCAAAGGCTGAAGCCAAGCATTAGGGAGATAGCTTACTGCCCGCATAGCCCAGTCATATCCGCCGCACAGATACCTGTCAGCACAAGGCAGCAGAGTGCCCTGCAGCAAGTTAACTCAGTCTTAAAGGGCCAGCGCGCACAAAAAAAAAATCCACAGGGAATTTCCCAGCCATGGATGTGGAGGACACATCAATAAGATCATGAGTCTCTGCTGCAGTTGTCTATGCAGAACTAGGAACAGTCGCAAGATTTATGAAGCTACCAGAGGACCACTTGCTCGTGGGAAAATAATCGCTGACATCTTTTGACAACCCTGGAATCGATTACTGGATAGATGGAAGATGGTAACAAGAGGACGCTATGTTGGCCTTTCTTCAGAGACTAACTCAGTTTATTGACAGTTTGCGAGCTGGGGAACCAGAAACAGTTCAGGCAACAGAAAATGACATGTCTTCCCAACTGACACAGCTGAAGGAACTAAAAGACCAATTAATTGCTTTACAAAAGACAGTGCAGGAATCTGCAAAGACAGTTGAGAAAGGGGTCAGTACTGATAAAGTTCCAATCTGCTCCAATCCAGACATAAAGAAGATCAATCCAGCCCAAGAGATAACACCGCAAAGAATTCAAAAAAAATGGCCAAATTGGTGAACGAGAACAAAAGAGAGACTGTCTTACACTAACCTGAATCACCAGATAGACTTGGGATACACAAGGGTATCAGGAGAGAGAGATTATTGAGGCCGGGTAGTGAAAGCCATTTGTCCAGGGTTGCATCTCAGGAATATGTTAAGATGAAGACCAACTCACCTTGCTCCAGTTAAGAAAAAATATTTAAAAGGGCATTACAAGGAAGAAAGCACCTCTGATTTGTATCACCCAAATGATTAACATCTCTCAAGACCGCAAAGAGTCCCCTCAAGACTTCTTGTTCAGAGCCATTGCACTCAAAGAAAAACTGTTGTTTGCATCCAGAGAAGAAGAGGCTGAGGAGAGGTTTGATGTGGGGCTAGTTCAGAAAAGTTTTGAGGTCAATAGGGACAGGGTTACTTATGGGAAACATCAAGTTCCAGCTGAAACAGTACCTTGAGGACCCTTTTATCTCAGATGAAGTGTTGATTGAGAAGATGAATGAGGCAGCTAGTCTTGAGCTAGAGAGAGAACAAAAGCTAAAGAAGGGCTCTACTGGTAAGACTACGAAAGAGAGTCAACCAAAAGTTGCCACCATGAGCGTGCAGCCAGAAGGTTTAAAAGGAGGAAGAACCTCTTGCCCATCCACCTCTAATCACCCAGAAGGTACCGTTATAAAAAAAAACAGTGGACACCAACTGGGAGGAAGTAGTGAGAGTGAAACTTCGGTCAGAACTAGCAGAGATAAGCAGATTATACAGACGGCGACCAAGTCAAAACCAGCAAGGGACAGGGGTAAAATTTCCCGAAGACACCCTGCAATGTGAGGCCTGCCAAGACTCCAATCAAGATAGTTACGTTGTCACTGTCTTAAAATGTGGTCAAGAGGGACATTATACAAAAGAGTGTAGAGTGCCAAGATTCAAGCAGCTTAAAAGACAGAGGGGTTGCTGGGAGGGGCGACCAGTAACCTCAAAACAAAGGCAGTCCCAAACCCAAAAAACCTCTACATCCTAATACCAACCAGGATTAAGAACAGCTGCGCCAGTACTACCCAAGGTTGTGTGACCGTCCCAACAGTTACAATGGGGACAGCATCACCTGTCATCAAGCATTTTATGTGGCAGCTCTACTGTTTCTGCTCAAGCCAGAAAATATCAGTGAAAACCAGAACAGACTCATAAGCCTTATTGGTGAAAATGCCTAATACAATGTAATTAAATGGACTACTTGTTAAAGCTCTGTGGGATTTCAGGCGCCCAAGCCAGTATTCTAAATGAAGGATGGGAGAAGACACTAAACTACCTCATGCACAACTCCGGTCAGTGGAAGAATTGGGTAGGCCCTGGAGAATTTTTTTGGACGAGTGGTGAACCAGACAGAGATACCTTTTAAAAGGCTGGGGTTGAAGTGACTTTTCAGCTCATTTCCAAGAACAGCAACCCCATTGATTTATTAGTCCCTTTTCCCTAGTCACAAGTAAAATCGGTGGCAGAAGAACCAATCACGGTTACATGGTTGAGGAAGTGACCCACAAAACACTTCTCCCCACCTTTGGGTAGATTTGAAACAACATCCTTTGTATACGCGACAAGAAGCCAAAACAGTTGTGGATTAAGAAAAAACAAACGGGGAAAAGTGCTTTCAGAAAAAGTAAAAGTGGGTCTGCGCCCCTTTACTACCAGCTAACACCGCCTTGAGTAAAGTGGGGTTTTGGGGGTTGGGGACCAGAAAGACGTCACAGAAAAAATTGTTTGTGCCAAAGACCCTACCATTTCCTGAAATATATAAATAAGGGGTCACTCAGACAATTATAGCTTAGGGGCACGAGGCAGGCACATAGGGGGCAGCGGCAGGCATAAGGGGGCACGGGCAGACAGGTTAGGGGCCCCTGAGGCGGCGGGCAATGGGGGCCTGAGGAAGGCGGGCATATGGGGCATGGGGCAGGCAGATATGGGGACACTGGGGCAGGCAGTAATGGGCATGAGGCAGGCAATATGGGGGAACAGGGGCGGGCAAAATTAGGGGTACAGGGGGCAGGCGTAATAGGGGTAGAGAGGCAGGCAGTAATTATGGGGGTACAGAGGCAGGCTTTATATGGGCACTGAGGCGGGCAGTAATGGGGGCACGAGGCGGGCAGCATATGGGGGGCACAGGGCAGACAGATAAAAGGGGCACAGAGGCGGGCAGTATATGGGGGCACAGGGGCGGGGCATATATAGGGGCACTGAGGCGGCAGTATATGGGGGCCCTGAGGCGGGAGTATTAAGGCACAGAGGCAGGCAGTAAGGGGCACTGAGGCGGAATTAAAAGGGGCCTGAGGCAGGAAAAAATAAGACAAAATACTCCCTTACCGTTTCCCCGCTGGCCTCCTCTTGGCCCATCCTCCGGCAGTCTGGGGTGCACAGCCTTGACGGGCTTGCGCCCAGGAGGGCAGCGTCGTGAGACATCATTCATCGGAGCTGCCCAGCGGGCAGCACACACGTCTGGGGACGGGGATGCTCGACTTGCTCCGCAGAAGCCCGAGCTGTATGTGCGCCAGGGACGCACATACGAACCCCCGGTTTCCCCAGGCCCAGGCGCGGGGACCCGGGAGTTTGGGGCCCCCGTTGTGCCCCTTAGGGACAGGCGAGGTGGGGCGCCCTGGCGATGCCTACCTCTGCCTACCCGCCCCGGGGCCCCCGGGCCATATACACAGGACAACAAATTTTGAGGACAGTCAGCAGCTACTTGGCAGCAAAGAGGTGAGGCAGACATCCCCTGCTTCTTGCAGTATTGATGTGAAGTGGCATGGGAGGTTTTTTGGCGACCCGGTCAGCCTCTGCATACCAAGACCGTTGAGGAGGACAGCAGTGACAATCAAACACTCATGAAGTATAAACGTGGGGTTTGAATCCAGTTTCTGCTTTTACACCAGTTTGTTCAAATGCAGCGTATGGAACTTGAACTGAAGGAGACCATAACTACAGGAATGTTTTAGGTGCTTATTTTGCATTCTGTTGCCATTGTTGATTGAATTGAGTACAAAACTGGAATGGGACAGAAAAAAAAAGGGAAGCAAAAGCAAATGCTGCAAAACTGGCTTTGGGATGAACTTCTTCCGTATAAAAGAAGTGAATCGATGTCAACTTACAGAAAGTAAAAACACAAGTTCTTCTGGAGGCCCTCCCCTTAACCGGTGGAACAAATTACATCCACACAGACTTCAAGTGGTTTAAGAAAGCAAGTTGATAAACGTTCATTTGTTCATGAACAGATAACACAGGTGATAAAGGAAACGTTTGCTGAACTATTATCTAGGTGTCCAGATTTTGAAAGCTGTGGAAATTCTTTAGCTACATTTGTAATGGAAAAGGCTCCTCACACAAACACCTCCAAGACTATAAAATAAATAATACTAATATCTATAGAGAAAGAGTATCCTTCAGCCTCGTCTGTAATATCCGTGTACCATACCTCTTGCCTTCGTCCCTTGACCCCGAACCATTGCCGCCTGTCCTGACCTTACTTCCTGTCCCCGAGTTTGCCTTACGATTTTGTACCATGCTACACCTAAGCTGCCACGGCAAGCAAGTCACGTCAGGGGTAGCGACCTGGTAGACTTCCGCAGCATCACGGCGGGCTCTGGTGAAAACCGTGACCTACTTAGACCCCGCTCCCTCGCGTGAATATTGCCTTTGCTTGCGGTGCTCCAGTGGATCCAGTACCGCTGTCCATGACAACATGAAGCAGTGGAATGACGTTTTCATCTCGTAGTTCTGGTGACTGACAAATAACGTGTCCGCATGAAAGGGCCTGAGCAAACGACAGGTGTCACGCATGAGCTGCCACTGGCTGACATTAAAATTACACAGGAGTGTACTCCTGTCCGCTTGGATCATCAATAAACCATTAATAGACTTTCTCTGTTCATAGAGTCATTCCAACATATGGAGGCTGGAATTCCATCGTTTGGAAATGTCACATATCAGCCTATGTTGGGGGAGGCTGGTCTGCCACTGCAGCTTAAGGAGGGTGTGCTTGGGGGTGTAAGAACGGCTGAAGTGCAGGCAAATTTTCCTGGCCCTTTTTAGAATTCTTGCGATGGGTGTAAGACTTGAACAACCAGATTGAGCATTTCCTCCCGTGTGTGACTTCGTTCGCCCAGGGGAATTCTCCTGTCCTCTTGGATCATCAAAACTCGTTAATAGTGTTGAGCGATTATTATCGACAAAGTTGAAAATAGGCACAGTTTTTATGTTGATCGAAATTTTTAGATAAAATGCGATAATTGGGTTAAAATCTGTGCATCATCTATTAAGATCGCGCCATTTTTGGCGCTTCCTGTAATTTTGGCGGCCAGAAAAATCAATTTACAGAATAGACAGGGTGAGATGTGTGTGCGACGTCATGACTGGGATGTGTATGGTTTCGATTGGCTGGAAAAATCACATGACCTCTTTTACATAGAACAGCGTTTCCTGTTCAGCCTCAGTGTCTCTCAGCGTCTCAGAGCAAAGGACGTGCGCTCTGCTTGTGGGCCAAACAGCTCAGCGAAATATTATATTTCTTCACAGAGAAACCTCTACTAATTAGCGGTGATCCTCACAATTTAGTTAGATTAGAGATTGGAAGATTTTATGTAGTTAGGTAGAAATTTTTAAAGGACATCTACCGCGTAAAGTCACGGGGTGAGTGGAGGGGGGCCCCCGCGGGCGAACACAGACAAGCTCTATAAAAAATACTGGATAAAGTTCACCAAGATTAGTGTAGATATTGCAGTGCAATAGCTTAATTATTAACAGTTTTCTATTGAAATATTTCCTGGATATGGGCAGCCTGAACTTATATTAAAGGATACACACTTTTTTATAACTGCAGGTCTCTTTGTTAGGTGCAAAACTCCACTTTTTTATCAGTATACATTTCAGATAGGTGTTCTTTTTCAATTTTGCCCATTCCAGCTTTGTTGATATAGCCACCTTGCAGTTAAATTAGAATCCAGCAATTTGTAGTCAGCACAGGTTAATAGGTGCCAAAAAATAACCCTTTTAATTTTCCGAATACATTACAGAAACGCGTTTTTTTCACTTTTGCGCACTACAGCTTTGTTCATTGAGCACCTTGCACTTAAATGTGAATCCACAATTGTATGTTACCACAGGTGAATTGATAGGGGCAAAAAAATACCTTTTATTATCCGAATACATTACAGATACGGTTTTTCACTTTGGCGCACTACAAACTTTGTTCCCAAAGAGGCACCTTCACTTAAATGTGAAACAGCAATTTTGTAGTCACCACAGGTGAATCGATAGGGGCCAAAAAATACCTTTATATCCGAATACATTACAGATACGTGTCTTTTTGGGACTTTTGCCCAGTCCAGATTTGTTGATAGAGCCACCTTGCTGTTAAATTTGAATCCACCAATTGTGTAGTTACCACAGGTGAATTGATAGGTGCCGAAAATACCTTTTATTATCCGTACACATTACAGATACTTGTTTTTTGCACTTTTGCCCAGTCCAGATTTGTTGATAGAGCCACCCGCGAGTTAAATTTGAATCCAGCAATTTGTAGTTACCACAGGTGAATTGATAGGTGCCAAAAAATATCTTTTATTATTCGAATACATTACAGATACATGTTTTTTTCACTTTGGCGCACTACAGCTTTGTTCATCGAGGCACCTTGCACTTAAATGTGAATACAGCAATTTTGTCGTCACCACAGGTGAATTGATAGGTGCCAAAAAAAACCTTTTAATTTTCCGAATACATCACAGATATGTGTTTTTCACTTGGCGCACTACAGCTTTGTTCATTGAGGCACCTGCACTTAAAAGTGAATACAGCAATTTTGAAATCCCCACGGGGAATTGATAGGTGCCAAAAATACTTTTATTATCAGATTACATTTTAGATACTTGTTTTTTCACTTTGGCTCAGGCCATATTTGTTGATTGATCTACTTTTCGTTAAATTTGAATACAGCAATTTTCGTAGTCCCCCACAGTGAATTGAAAAGTCCAAAAATACTTTTAATATCCGTATACATTTCAGACAGGTGTTTTTTTCACTTTTGGTCAGTCAAGCTTTGTTGATAGATCTACTTTGCAGTTAGATTTGAATCCACAATTTTGTTTTTATTTGGGATTTGAGATAGCTGTGATTTGCCATCTTTTAATAAGAGACTTTCCAAAACTCTTCCATACCTTCTCAAATTTTATATTTCTGAACATGGAGCGAAAATTTAAGTGGTAAAACGAGCAAAGAGGGGGGTAGGAATGGAGGGAAGTACGAGAGAAGGTGTCCTTCCCGTGCTGGCGACAACACGCATTCCCAGCGGATCGTCAGTTGCAGGACCGCAGGCCTTCTCGCTGGGTCAGGGGCCCGTG
>JAODAL010029989.1:0-50713 GCA_025379985.1 Phyllomedusa bahiana | reverse complement strand
GGCCTGCTGTGGGGAGGTGGGGAGGCGGGGGGGGTAGGAGTAGTCCCAGCCCCATCAGCAGAAACCCAAAGTCTGGAGTGTGGGCAGCTTCTTCACCTGCCTGTGGGGGGCACTCCCCAGCAGCACAGGCCCTGGGCAGACCCTGAACCGGGCCGGGACGGGGGTAGGCAGAGGTGGCGAGGCCTTGGGCGCCTACCTCTCCCTGTCATTAGGGGGGGAGTCGGGGGCCCCCGAACCCCCGGGGGGCCCCCAAGGCCGCTGCCATGGGCCTGAAGCCCCGGCGGTCTTTTTGGGACTTTGGGAGCAGAGAGCGACCCTTCCTGCCTGAGAAGTGTCGCCCGGCTCCCGGGGGATGGGGATCCTCCGGTAAGTCACGGTCCGAACAGCGGGGCCGCCGCAGCCCCGGGGCTCAGGGGCGCGTCTGTGAACGATGTATCGCGACGCCCCTTTTCCCTCGGGGAAAAGGCGTCAAAGGCTGGCGCTCGGGACGGCCGGAGGAGCAACTGCGTGGGGCCCCCTTTCCCTTTCCCTGGGTGACCTTTATTTTTTAAACTGCTGAGGCCCCTATTTTATAACTGCCTGTTTGGGAAAAAACCCTATTAAATTATATTTTAATTAAAAAACAATTTCTAAAAATTATGGTCACTTTATGGCGGGTTTATGCTGTAGAGCCTGTGTACAGCTGATAGTCACATATGGGGTTTTGGGTTTGGTCAGGGGCTGGGAGGATTATTTGTCCCCAAAGTAGTAATGTTTAGGGTCTTGGGTTTTTTAGGAGTGTTTTTTAGTAAAATTATGGCGGGAGATTTGTCCCTTTATTTGGGGGGTTATTTGGTGATTGTTATTTTAAAGTATTACATGTCATAGGATGGGGCGATTTTTAAAAAGCTAATTTGTCATCGTGCAGTGGGCTGCTGGGAGATGGAAAGGGGCTATGTGGAAATTTCAGAAAGTTAGTGACAGGACTGGCGAGGGGCGAGAGGAATTGTGTGGGGGGGTGAAATTTTTTGGGGGGGGGGGGGGGGTGGGGGGGGGGTGGCGTCATTGGCTGTACTTGCCTAGGGAACCAAAATGCCTTGTCCCGGCCCTGCCCTGAACCAACAGGTGGTGGCCTACTTGGACAGCACTCTGCCACCCCAGTTAGAAGATCCGCTGGACTACTGGACAGCCAAACTGGATGTGTGGCCGCAACTTGCCGAGTTTGCAGTGGAGAAGTTGTCCTGCCCGGCCAGTAGTGTGGCATCAGAGCGGGTGTTCAGTGCGGTGGGGGCCATCATTACCACTAGTAGAACCCGCTTGTCCACGGGAAATGTGGAACGACTGACCTTTGTGAAGATGAATCAGGCATGGATCGGCCAGGATTTCCACACACCAATGCCTTAGGTGTCAGATTACATCAGCCATGATGCCTCACCAAAACTTTGAGAAATAAGTCTGGGTTCAAACTACTTGCCTCAGCCACTATTCTGATGCCGCCACCCGCCTGATTCCACACATCTGCTGCCAGTTTCTCCATCTGCCTACCACTATCTTTAACAGGGACTGGTATTGCCACCCACCTCCACACTGTGTCATTGTGCCACTCTCTGACCTCATGCTGCTGCTGATGCTGCTGCCGTGACCTCCACACTGTGTCATTGTGCCACTCTCTGACCTCATGCTGCTGCTACTGTTGTAGCTGCTGCAGTCACCTCCACACCCTGTCATTGTGCCACTCTCTGACCTCATGCTGCTGCTGCTGTTGTTGCTGCTGCGGTCATCTCCCCACGCTGTCATTGTGCCAATCTCTGACCTCATGCTGCTGCTGTTGCTCCTGCCGTCACCTCCACTCTCTGTCATTGTGCCACTCTGTGGTCTACTTCTGTTTTTGCCACCTCCAGAATTTGTCATTGTGCCACTGTCTGACCTCATGCTGCTGCTGTGACTGCTGCCGTGACCTCCACACTCTGTCATTGTGTCAGTGTCTGACCTCATGCTGCTGCTGCTATTGATGCCATGACCTCCACACTGTGTCATTGTGTCACTCTCTGACCTCATGCTGCTGCTGTGGCTGCTGCCGTGACCTACACACTCTGTCATTGTGCCATTGTCTGACCTCATGTTGCTGCTGTTGCTCCTGCCGTGACCTCCACACTCTTTCATTGTGCCACTCTGTGGCCTACTACTGTTTTTGCCACCTCCAGAATGTCATTGTGCCACTCTCTGACCTAATGCTGCTGTTGTGTCTCCTGCCGTGACCTCCACACTCTGTCATTGTGTCACTCTGTGGTCTTCTACTGTTTTTGACACATCCAGTATGTCATTGTGCCACTGTCTGACCTCATGCTGCTGCTGTGCCTGCTGCCATGACCTCCACACTCGGTCATTGTGCCACTCTGTGGCCTACTACTACTCTGTTGGTGCCACCTCCACACGGTCATTATGCCACTGTCTGACCTCATGCTGCTGCTGCTGTTGATGACGTCATCTCCACACTGTGTCATTGTGCCAGTTTGTGGGCTCCTGATGTTGCTGCCACCTCCAGAATTTGTCATTTTGCCACTCTGTGGCCTACTCATGCTGCTGCCAAGTGACCTCTGTCTCACTGGAACACCTGGTGGTTCCCTAATGCTGTTTCCACCCTCAACACTCTATGACGTTGCCACTGTGTTTAGTTTTCCTTTCTTTTCACCTATCAAAAGGAATGGTAAAGATCAGGATTGTCTAGCCAAAAGCAGGCGTGGATACTGAACACAGAAGACATGTAAAAATCCCATTTACTGGTCATCTTCGTTTTGGATCAACTCCTGTTTGTTTTTGGCCTTAGCAATACTGATGGATTATTGACCGATTGAAAGCGGACACTGACGGATAAAAGGAAGGGCAAAATGAACAGAGACGTCAACGCAAAATTACTGTCGACACCCTTTCCACTCATTCGGGGGGCCTCTACATGTATCAGCGTTTAACAGAACAGGTTCTGTCATATTTTGTGACGGTTTAAAGCTCTGGCCTCATGAAGTGACCCCTGCTGTGACGTTCCCTTACTGTGCTGTGATCTGTGGCGGCTCCAGTAACCTACTACTGTGCTCTTTGACGCTATGGTAGGATCTTAGCCCTCAGCTTGTTTTTTTCCAGCTGGCGCTGCCATGACTTTGTCAGGCTGCATTCCCGCTTCAGTTTTTTGGTCAGTTTTGCCCCATAAGTGCCCAGGGAATTTTAGTGAAGCGATTCTAATAGCGGCGGCAGTCATGTGTGTGTCATACTAAAACACAGCATTGTATGAAGACCAAACCAAGCTCCCTCTACATATTTAAGCATGGCACAATGTTCTACAGCACCCTACAGGCTCTGAGCAGCCAGGACATAGCTATTTTTTTTACGTGATTCGTCCTGAAGTAATTCGGAACGAAACGGATTTTGTCGGAAAATTCGGCGAACTCAGTGAACCAAATTTTTGAGAAATTCGCCCATCTCTAGTGACAATAACAACTAGTACAGAGGGAGAGAGGACCCAGCCCGCAAAGACATAAAATCTACAATGAAGGAGGAAAGAGGTAGATGGTTAGGGGTAGACATGTTTGTGGGGTGGTGCAGTGAAAGCGGGGTTATTGTAGGTTACACTGGTCAACACTGAAATTATTACTGATTTAAAAAGGTCCTAATCTGTAGTATCTTGGTGGGATGGACATGAAAACACTACAATTTTTTGGCCATATTCACAGCTCAATGGCTGGACTAAACTGAACCCATCAGCAGGCAACTCTAGCCCATATGCTACCTGGGAAAAACTAACAGATGCAGCTAATTGCTGAGCAGCAGGTCACACACCCCACAACAAGGGGAACAATTAGATGATAAAAAACTGCACATTTACTTAATACTTGTTCACACCAGCATGCAAAAAATCCACAGTATAATGCATGGGGAGAGTGAATAAATGCAAAAAATACCAATAAAACAACCACTCACCCTCAATGCATGAGGGGGGTGGCTGCTAGGTACTACAATTGCATATAAATAAGGTGATACAGAAGGGTGCCATAAATACAGATACGTGTGATACATCATGCTGGCTTACAACCTATTAGTGACACCCATGCTATTAGATTAGGCGGGCTGCCCAGCACTTTCTGGGTGTCCAACACAAAATACAAACACCCTCCACTACCCAGCATTCTTGGGCAGATAAAAAATATGACATACTGGAAAAATGTTATATATGAGGTATTATTTGGTATAGGGGCCCCAATACGCAAGCTCACAACCGCCATCAATGGTCCTCATGTCTTGCGAGTCCCTACACTAACAATTTACAGAAAAAACACATACAAAAATGGGACATTACTTACTCAAAAAACACTACAATTTTTGGGTCATATTCACAGCTCAATGGCTGGACTAGACTGAACCCAGCAGCAGGCAACTGAAGCCCATATGCTACCTGTACCAACTAATACCTCATATTTATCATTTTTCCAGTATGTCATATTTTTTATCTGCCCAAGAATGCTGAGGAGTGGAGGGCGTTGGACACCCAGAAAGTGCTGGGCAGCCCACCTAATCTAATAGTATGGGTGTCCTTCCTAGTATGGAAGTCTTAATGGTGTGGAAGAGGTGAAGAGTGGAGGTCAGGTGTGAGGGTAAAACAGATGGGGAGATAGCCTGCATAACATAATGGTAGGAGGGAGGGTTAGGAGAAAGAGGAAAATGCATAGCCTACAGGCACAATCTCCTAGGGAGGAACAGAGAACAAACCCCATGCAGATTACATTTTGCTTTGACCTGTGCTCCCACAGAATTATATTGCGCGGCCTGAACTACAGCCTGAACTGAAGTTTAGTACTGTCAAGCTTTTTGTAATATTTCAGTTTTTCTACAGGTTTCCCCCTTGGACCATGTCCGACTTATTGGACTATGTATGAGAAACGTTGATCAATTTCTTTAATAAAGCAAAAAAGGTAACAATGTTTTGAACTTTTGACTTTCAGGCTCCATATCTCACTATACACTACAGCTTTGAATGTGAGACTACCATCATTTTATAGACAATCATCTTGGGATGAGGTCTGGCAACTGTGGGGACCAATCCAGCAACCCTATTTAATTGTTATTGAACCATTTCTTCAACTTGATGCATACTTCCGGTCATTGCCCTGCTGGAACACTATATCATCCTTTTCATACCCATGGTACTCAAGTGTAAGAAGTAACTCATCTTGTAGGAAATTTACATATAGCTCAGCATTGAGACCACCATCGATCCTGGTCAAGTATCCAACACTTTTGGCTGAGAGACAACCCCATAACATCAAGGTTCCTCCACCAGTCTTGACAGTTCCTTCAGTTTCTCAATCCATTAGCTTCCTTTTCCCTTGATGCTTCCAGACCCATTTGTATCCATCAGAGCCCAGTCTATAGACTTTCTTCTCATCGCTACAAATAACCTGTTTCCAATCTTCTACTGTCCACTTTTTGTACTTTTTTGGCAAACTCGAGCCGATGCGTCTTATGACAATATTGAAGCTGAGGCTTATTCACCTTTTTCACCTCTACAGCGTTTTCAGGCCACCAGACTTGTTTAATTCATGACCCATGGTGCTTGCATAGATGTCTGTGATCTCAATATTATATGAGCCACCTCCACTACCATGTTTGTCGCACAGAACTGATAGACCTTGTGATGAGCCGACTTGTTGACAATTTTTTACCTGGACGTCCACCTCTTGGCTTTGGAATGGATGGAAGGACTTAATTTTACATTCTTCCAATTGTCATAGCACTCACGTGATGCAGGTTTGGCAATTTTTTTTTGTCTGAGAGACCGCTATCGATGAGCTGGATGATGCTGTTTCTTTTTCCTTGGGAAATCTTTTTCATGGCTGCTTCTCAATGCGAACCAGTGATCTTTCGCTTGGAAATTAAGCTAATAATACATTGAGCTATTAGAGGATGTGAGAAAAGGTTGCAATGTGAAGTATACAAGAAGAAAAAGATTGTTCCACCACCAGGAGCAAAACAATAACAATGCAGTTACATGACAAGAATCTGCATAAGTAAGCATATGCTAAATAGTTGCCAGTCAAAATTATGTATAAGATATCCAAGATTGTCTATAAAATGATAGTAGTCTCATGTTCAAAGCTGTAGTGGATGGTGAGATATGAAGCCTGAAATTCAAAAGTTCGAAACATTGTTACCCGTTTTCTTGTCAGTGAATTTATGAAGCATAGAGAAATGTCTATTAATAGATTTTCAATAATAAAAAAAAATATGTGAGCTCTCCCTAATTTTTCACAACTAACCAAGGTAAGGCCAGTGGCCGCAGCCTGATGTTATCAGGATGGCAAAGTACATGGATATTGGCCCCTTCCTACCCTAAAAATATCAGCCACAGCCATCCCAGGAGCAGATTATCACATTAAATGGTCTGCTTCTGACTTCAACCTGATTCACCTGGTTCATTGGGTACTGGGATAATAGTGAAAAGGGATTAGTATCAGCCTTGGGGTGACAAAAAACACCAAGCCCCAGTGCTTTTAAATGAGAGGCATCTATCAGACTCCTTCATTTTTAAAACTGGAAAAAAAAATAAAAAAAAAGACACCCACACAAAACAAAAACACTTTATTTAAATAAACAGTCCTTGACAACACCCTTCTTTGACCATTTTATTTAATATTTGTATCCAACGCTGGTCAGATATAGTAATTAGGTCTCAGGCAGATAGGCCCTAAGAAGGTAGGTAGGCCCTAAGCAGGTAGGTAGGCCCTAGGTAGGTAGGTAGTTAGCCCCCTCATCTATAGATTCCCCATTAGTATAAAATCAAACCAGCTTCAGTGGGTGCAGCCTGGTGCTGGTAGCTCTCTACTCTGTCAAAGGCTTTAACTGTTTACTCGTCCGAGGACATCTAAACAGTTGTATAAACAGCAGAGATCAAGGGATCTGGGGAATATACCTTGGATCCCTAGGACATACCTTAGTTTAACGTATACTGTGCTGTCTGGCCTGGCCAGACTCCCTGAGGTGGCGGGCCCTGAAGCAGCTGCCATGGCTGTAGTTCCACCTCTGATTATGATGAATGTCTTCCTATATTTTTGAAAACAGTTTTGAGGTTATTAATTGGGTGATCACAGTTTGCCAAAGTACTTACAGGATGTTCAAAATAAACTATGTTCAATTATTGAAACATACTCTTAGATCTGGTTCACATCTGAGTCAGAGGTTTCATTTGGAGGCTCCGTCGCAGAGGTGAAACTGGACACATTTAATGATGACCCGATCACCACCCGACAGACCTCATTGACTACAATTGGATTTTCCAGGTGTCTGTAGTTTTAATGAAAAATTTAGCACAGCATGCTGTTTTAATATTATTTTTATGGAATCTGCGATGGAGGTTCTGAATGGATCCTCCAATGCAGATGTGAACCAGGCTTTAGTCTATGAAAAGGGCCCTCCTTTTTTGAACATTTAATAAAACAATGTGGATGCTTGCATTAGAAAATTGAATAACTTTGAATGAAACTGAAGTTGATAAGAGCATCTAGACCAGACCTGGGCATAGTACGGCCCTCGGGACGCATCCGGCCCGCCAGCTCGTCGGATGCGGCCCACGCCGTACGATGCCCAGGTCTGCTAATAGTAGAGCTGACGGCCCGCCGCGGCCGGGTATTGCTGAGAGGCTGCCGCGGGCCATCAGTGCTACTATTGCTGGTGAATTAGGCAGCGACGTGGTGAACTCCGCTCACCGCGGCGCTGCCTCTCCTGGGCGCACACACAGTAACAACTCTGTGCGGGCCCAGGAGCTGATGGCGGAGCGTCCCGGCGCTGGCGGCATGACGTCATCACGCCCACCAGCCCGGGAAGCGCCTCGGATAGAAGACGAGCGCGCTCGGCCGGGAAGCAGGTAAGCCAAGGTGAGTATTAGTGTTTGTTACTTTGGTCATAAAACTATATACCTGCCTGTGGGAAGCCCTATCTATATACCTGCCTGTGGAAAGCCCTGTCTATATACCTGCCTGTGAATAGCCCTATCTATATACCTGCCTGTGGAAAGCCCTATCTATATACCTGCCTGTGGAAAGCCCTATCTATATGCCTGCCTGTGGGAAGCCCTATCTATATACCTGCCTGTGGGAAGCCCTATCTATATACCTGCCTGTGGAAAGCCCTATCTATATGCCTGCCTGTGGGAAGCCCTATCTATATACCTGCCTGTGGAAAGCCCTATCTATATGCCTGCCTGTGGGAAGCCCTATCTATATACCTGCCTGTGGAAAGCCCTGTCTATATACCTGCCTGTGGGAAGCCCTATCTATATACCTGCCTGTGAGAAGCCCTATCTATATACCTGCCTGTGGAAAGCCCTGTCTATATACCTGCCTGTGGGAAGCCCTATCTATATACCTGCCTGTGGGAAGCCCTATCTATATACCTGCCTGTGGGAAGCCCTATCTATATGCCTGCCTGTGGGAAGCCCTATCTATATACCTGCCTGTGGGAAGCCCTATCTATATGCCTGCCTGTGGGAAGCCCTATCTATATACCTGCCTGTGGAAAGCCCTGTCTATATACCTGCCTGTGGGAAGCCCTATCTATATACCTGCCTGTGGGAAGCCCTATCTATATACCTGCCTGTGGAAAGCCCTGTCTATATACCTGCCTGTGGGAAGCCCTATCTATATACCTGCCTGTGGGAAGCCCTATCTATATACCTGATTGTGGGAAGCCCTATCTATATACCTGCTTGTGGGAAGCAGATATATACTTGCCTGTGGATAGCCCTGTCTATATACCTGCCTGTGGATAGCCCTGTCTATATACCTGCCTGTGGATAGCCCTGTCTATATACTTGCCTGTGGATAGCCCTGTCTATATACCTGCCTGTGGATAGCCCTGTCTATATACCTGCCTGTGGGAAGCCCTATCTATATACCTGCCTGTGGAAAGCCCTGTCTATATACTTGCCTGTGGATAGCCCTGTCTATATACCTGCCTGTGGATAGCCCTGTCTATATACCTGCCTGTGGAAAGCCCTGTCTATATACCTGCCTGTGGGAAGCCCTACCTGCTTGTGGGAACACCTAACTAGCTATATACCTGCCTGTATGGAGCCCGAACTAGCTATATACCTGCCTGTGTGGAGCTTTAACTATATTCCTGCCTGTATGGAGCCCTAAATAGCTATATACCTGCCTGTTTGGAGCCTTAAATATACCTGCCTGAGGGGTGCTATATCTATCTATATACCTGCTTGAGGGGCGCTATATCTATCTATATACCTGCTTGAGGGGAGCTGTACCTATCTATATTCCTGGCTGAGGGGAGCTGTACCTATCTATATTCCTGCCTGTGGGGAGCTGTACCTATCTATATTCCTGCCTGTGGGGAGCTGTACCTATCTATATTCCTGCCTGAGGGGAGCTGAACCTATCTATATACCTGCCTGTGGGGAGCTGTATCTATCTATATACCTGCCTGTGGGGAGCTGTATCTATCTATATACCTGCCTGCGGGTACCTATATCTATATACCTGACTGACTGAGGGGAGCTGTATATACCTGCCAGACTGAGGGGACATACATCTACATACCTACCTTACTGAGGAGAGCTGTATATACCTGCCTTACTGTGTACCATGAGTAAGGCAGGTATATAGATACATCCCCCAGTAAGTTTCCACAAAAATAATCACCCAAAAAACGATTTTTTTCCCCCCGTTCACCCTATGTTTTTATTAGTCCGGCCCTCCAAAAGCATCGCACTTTTTCATGCGGCCCGATGGGAAAATTAATTGCCCACCCTTGATCTAGACCCTTCTTGAATCAACCATCAAAACATCTTATGGCAGTGTGCTCCATAGTCTCACTACTGTTACAGTATAGAAATTGTCATGAGCCTCAGTGAACTATGAATTTGTTGCCACTGCTGTGTTTACTTACCACTGCAACACCACCCTGTCAGGTGGTCCTGCTGCTGCAACTGTCCTCTAGTGCTGGTGCTTTTGGATTTATAGGGCTAGTGTGCACTGTTATTCCGTTCCCTTCCAATGATTGTGCTCCTTAGTCTATTCAAAGGGACACTTCCCTTTTAACCCTTCCTGATCATGATTTTGCCGTTTGGTGCACTCAAGTGCATTCCACATTCTGATTTTCGTTTTTAATCCCGGCCTATTTAATTGACCTTACCACTTGTCTGTCACCTGTGCTGACCTTTAACTATGATTCTGACCTTGACAGACCTATTGTCACAGGAGAGAGTGTTGATCGTAGTGACCTGGGAGTCCAAAGCAAACCCCAGATGTCTGTACAGCGTATAATGTGCTTCTTTTTGAGCCACTCCTTCTTTGCCGTGGCTGTAGGTTTTTGGGTCATTATCAGTAGGCGCCTTAGACACAGCACCTCAGCATGGCCCTAGTCCAAATACTGTATGTAATCCAGAGTAGAGCCATAACAAAAATTCTGTTTGGGATGATGGTGAATCCTTCTTTCCTCTAGATGTAGAAGATGTTTTTTCAGTTGTGTATTTGATGTGCCCTGAACCAATTGGTGTTATGTGATATAAAAAAGGGAGAGGAATTGGTGTTGTTGCTACCCACTGATGAAGCCAGATGGTGAAACCTACGTTGGGGTCCTTCTGCCACTTCTGTATGCTTTCATTTATTCTACCACAATTTATACTACAAATGTGTATTCACTGATATTGTTTGTGAATCTATGATTTATGGCGCTTAGACAACATAAATGATTTATGGCGCTTAGACGCCAATTTTAAAGTGCATAAAAATAGTGTAGAATGTGCCTGATTTACGAACCTGGTCTACTTCGGGTCATAAATCAGGTGCATTCTAGCGCTAAAACGACAGTTCTGGTTCAGCTATACTTTGAAAGTGGTTTACCTGTTACAGTAGTAATATTCCTTGAATTGCCGTACCGAAGCTATAAATCTATAGCTTTGTACAGTTCTAGGGCAACTAGCCTCCCACAGGCGCATTACAAAGTGCTGCAGATGCTCTGTAATGCGCCTCAAATTAGCAAATGGGTGAACTAAAACTATGGAAAACGGGGCTGCGCTAGATGTCGGGCTGAAAAGACGGCAGACTTCTGGTGCAGTCCCGATCATAATTTTCATCCTTTTTCTTGATCTCAGTTATGATTATACTCATTATAATCTTGGGTGTGATTTTGGTTGTAATTTTGTTTTATTTTTTAATTTATTATAAGATGTAATTTTAAACATAGGCTGAGGTATAGGAAGTCCTCGGGTTACGAACGGTATAGGGCCTGTAGCTTTGTTCTTAGGTTGAATTTGTATGTAAGTTGGAACAGGTATATTTATTAAATATAATTCCAGCAAAAAAGGATTTTTTTGGAGTTTTGGATAGTGCAACAAAGGGTTTTTACACTTGTTTTGCTGTCTGTGCCCCTGTTAAGAAGATTTCACCTCATTTTCACCTCATCTGCTGGTGTAGCATGGTGGAACTTGTCGTTCCACAACTACTATCTGCTCTGGAACATGGAACGACAAGTGCCAGCATGCCCCATAAGTCTGTTTGTAACCAGGGGACAGATGTAAGTTGGAACAGTGTAAGTCAGGGACTGCCTGTATATGTTTGTGTTTTTGGCAATGCTCTAAATGTAGAAGATTCCTTCTGGTCATGGTTCTAACCTAGGTGTGCAAAAATTACAAGAGAGACCTTTGTACTGTCCGTTTACATACAGTATTTGGACACTAAAAAATTTAACCCCCCTTTCAACTGCTGCTTAACATCACCGCAATGCTAATCACCCATAATAGGACTTCTTACATTTTCTTCATTTTTTGGGGTAAAATTGCGGCACCTATAAAGACCACACCATGGTTGCGTCCCCGCTACCAATAAAAAGGGTATAAAACCAATCAGCAATCGGCCCTTTCGCTCTTGGAGTCCCTAAGCAGCTGCATGGACCCTCTATATGCTGTGTTCATAATCTATAGAACAAGTTATTAGGACATTCTTCAACATGTTTTGATTGCATGTACAGAAAGGATAAAGAAGAGTTCTGGACCCACTGTCATCTCAGGAATATAATTGTAGCAACAAACTGCTGCTTGATTAATGAAACAAAAGGCATAATTAACATTTGAAAAAATAGGTTTTGTTTCTAAAAATATGAAAAAGAAACCATTTTTACTTATAATCTTACTTACTAAAATAATAATTTTACTGTTACTACAGCTAATAATAATAATAATAATAATAATAATAATAATAATAATAATAGAGTTCATTTAAATTTGATGATATGGCTCATAAATTGTGTAATGGATCTATTGTGCGATAGATTCAGCTACCAAACTTTATTTTGGAGACACCTTTCATTGTTAGCGTAAAAAGGATAGCATCCATAGGGTAGGGAGCACCATTTTTGGGTGGGTCTTTTGCTATACAGTTAAGGAAATAATTATTTGATCCCTTGCTGATTTTGTAAGTTTGCCCACTGACAAAGACATGAACAGTCTATAATTTTAAGGATAGATTAATTTTTTTTTTTTTTCTCATTCAACATGGATTTTATTAAGAAAAGGATTAAGTTGTGACACGTATTACATTCAGTGTATAGACAGTTAAGATAGGATAGATAAATTTTAACATTGAGAGATAGAATATCCAAAATAAAATCCAGAAAATCCCATTGTATAAATTGTATAAATTTATTTGCGTTTTGAAATGAGAAATAAGTATTTGATCCTGCTGGCAAACAAGACTTAATGTTTGGCGGCAAAACCCTTGTTGGCAAGCACATCAGTCAGAAGTTTTTTGCAGTTGATTATGTGGTTTGTGCACATGTGAGGAGGAATTTTGGTCCACTCCTCTTCATCTCTAAATCATTAAGATTTTGAGGCTGTTGCATGGCACCTTGTAGCTTCAACTCCCTCCATAGGTTTTCTATAGTATATGGCTCCATCCATTCTTCCATTGATGCGCTCAAGTAGTCCTGTACCTTTAGCAGAGAAACACCCAAAAAATTTAATATTTCCACCTCCGTGCTTGACAGTGGGGACAGTGTTCTTTGGGTCATAGGCAGCATTTCTCTTCCTACAAACACGGCGAGTTGAGTTAATGCCAAAGAGCTCAATTTTTGTCTCATCTGACCACAGGACCTTCTCCCATTAAGTCACAGAATTATCCAGCTGTTCATTAACAAACTTCAGACGGGCCTGCACATGTGCACTGAACACCCGCTCTGATGCCACACTACTGGCCGAGCAGGAAGCTTCTCCACTGCAAACTCGGCAAGTTGCGGCCACACATCCAGTTTGGCTGCCTAGTAGTCCAGCAGATCTTCTAACTGGGGTGGCAGAGTGCTGTCCAAGTAGGCCACCACCTGTTCGTTCAGGGACTGCTCCAGGTCCTGCTGCTGCTGCTGGCGAATACCCTCCTCACTTGGGGGGTTAAGGTAGCTGCTAATCAGTGACTCCCTACTTAGGTTGGTGCTGTTGGTGCTGGTACTGCTCCTACCCCCCCCCCCCACCTATCCCCAGCAGCCGCGGCAGTAGTACGTGAGCACTGAGGAACCCCCCGGTCAGACCTGTCAGAGGAGGGACGATGCCGCACATAGGCAGCGGCCAACTGACTACGGAGGATTTCTCTATAGTATTTGAGTTTGTCCTCCCTCTCAATAGCTGGGAAAAAGGCTCCCATTTTGGACCGGTAGCAAGGGTCCAATAGGGTGGAGAGCCAGAAGTCATCCCTCTGCCGGATGCTGACTATTCGGCTGTCACTAGCCAGGCAAATCAGCATGCTGCTGTCCATATGCACAAGTGACTCCGAGTGGCTCCCTGCCTCCATCTCCACTGTATACTGCCACGGTGCTTGCGGGTCATCTGCCTCGTCTTCCTCATCTCCATCTACCTCCTCCAGCTGCTCCTGCTCCTCCTCTCCTGTCACCTGGGTAGAAAATCCACTAATTTCACCAGACAATGCTTCTGCTCCAATGTCCTCCTCCTCCTCCATTTCAGTCCCCATCAGACTCATGTGGCCGCGAGATGTAGTCGCCACATCTCCAGTCCCCTGTCCAGACAGATTTTTCAGCATCTGTTCCAGGACATGAAACAGTGGAATGACGTTATTCATCCCGTAGTCCTGGCGACTGACAAATAACGTCGCCTCCTCGAATGGCCTCAACAAACGACAGGTGTCACGCATGAGCTGCCACTGGCTGACATTAAAGTTACACAGCGGAGTACTCCTGTCTGCCTGGATCATCAAAAAATCGTTAATGGCCTTTCTCTGTTCATACAGTCGGTCCAACATGTGCAGGCTGTAATTCCAACGGGTGGAAACATCGCATATAAGAGTGTGTTGGGGAGGCTGTTTTGCCGCTGCAACTCGAGGAGGGTGTTCCTGGCTTTGTAGGAATGGATAAAGTGCATGCACAGCTTCCTAGCCATTTTCAGAATTTTCTGAAGATCGGTGGAAGACTTCAGGAACCTTTTCACAATCAGTTTGAACACGTGCGCCACGCAGGGCGCATGGACCATCCCTCCTCGGTGCAGCGCGGACACCATGTTACTCCCATTGTCCGTCACCATGGTTCCGATTTGCAGTTGGCAGAGAAAGAACATCGATTTCTTGTGCATGACGTGGAGCAGTTCCTCCCCTTTGTACTTGTTGCCGAGGCAAGCCAGGTGTAAATTTGCGTGACACGCGTGCCTTACATGTGGTATGATGGGCAAGTACTTGTGGGGGCTGAGATGGGGTGGTGGTGGGGAGGGGAGGGGGGGGGACATTGGCCAAAGGGAGCAGTTTGAAAAAGGGAGGAGAAAGCGGCGTCTCCTGCCCAGTTTTTGGTGTGCTGGGCAGGAAAAGGACATTCACCCAGGGGGGCCGTAAAGGGCTTTGTTCCCCCTGCCCCTTGTTACAGTCCAGACGTCCGCGTCCCGGTGCACCTTGGAAAAAAATCATAAGCGAAGGAGGGGCCCCATTTCTGTCTACATATTTTTAAAGTGTGGGTTACTCCCTTTTTGGAAAAAAAATTACGGCTTGGAACTTCCATTCAAGTTAGCTCCTGGCCCGCTTACTTTTCCCCACAGTTTTCCCAATACCATATTGGGCTCATCCGGTGTCTTAGAAAAAAACTCCCCACAGCCGAGAGTGTTTTTACCCCCAACGCCCCGCACCTGGTGATACTGCCGCCGTGCCTCGCTGACCCCCTGTGCCGCGCTTTTTGGACACTGTGTCCCCTGTGACCCCACGCCCACACAACTCACTGCTGGTGCGCCTGCTTGAGCTAAGCTGACCCCCTCTTCTCCTGACGATGATAAAAAGCCCTTGCTTCACCACCCCCCCATGCGGGTCGGCTACATCATCATAATTTGTGTTTACGCACTGTTTCCCTCATAACCGGTTTGGTTGCAGAGGCGCCCCCTCAAAAAATGACCCCCCATGCCACTTCCACATTTTAAACCTTTGCCGCCTATGCAAGAAGCAGGGGATATTGGTAGAGATGGGCGAATTTTCCCCCAAAAATTTTCGGTTCTTCACTTGCCGAATTTCCCGACAAAAAAAAAATTTCTTTCCCCCAAATTACTTCGGGAAAAATCACGTTAAAAAAAACAGCTTTTTCCAGGCTGCACAGGCAAAGTTGTGCCATGTTTTAAATTGCAGAGGGGTTTGGGGTTTTGTCTTCTACGTGTTGTGTTTTAGTGTGACACGCACATGCTGCCGCCCCAGAATGTTTCCTAAAAAATTTGGGGATTTAAAGGGGAAAAAACTGACCAAAAAAACTGAAGCAGGAATGTTGCCCTGATAAAGTCATACCAGGACAGCGGGAAAAAAAAAAAACAAGCTGAGGACTCAGGTGGAAAACATCAGTGAAAAAAAAGTGTGGAAGGTGACGGGGGAAAAAGCCACGCAAAAAAATAAAAGGCAGAGAGTAGCCAGTGACATTCTGGAGGTGGCAAAAAAAACAGTGGGCCCAAAGGTGGCAAAAATGACACAGTGTTAGGTTGGGGCAGCACCCACAGCAGCGCATGAGGTCAGACAGTGGCACAAAAATGACATTCTAGGGTGGAAAAAAAAAAAGGAGTAGGCCACAGAGGGGCACAATGAATAGTGTGTGGGGTCACGGCATCAGCACCGAAGCGCATGAGGTCAGCAGTAGCACAATGAAGATTTTTTTTTGTGGTCCCGGCAGCAGCCAAGCGCAGCTTGAGGTCAGACAGTGGCACAAATGAAGAGTTGTAGGCACGGCAGACCCCACAGCGCAGAGAGGTCAGACAGTGGACATGACAAGTGTGTAGGTCACGGCGCGCATGAGGTCAGACAGTGCCCAAAATGCATTTGGAAGTGGAAAAAACAGGATTTTGGCCCAGAGGGAAATGACAGAGAGTGGGGGGTGCCCCGTGGAACAGCATGAGGTCGGGGCAGTGGCACAATGACACAGTGTGTAAGTTAGGGCGGGCGCATGAGGTCAAAAAAAGTGGCACAATGACATTCTGGGGGGGCAAAACAGTAGTGGCCACAGAGGGGCCAAAATGACAGAGAGTGGAGGTGACAGGGGGAGCAGCATGAGGTCAGCAGTGGCACAATGACATTTGGAGGGGGCCCAAAAAAAATGGAGTAGGCCACAGAGTGGCAAAATGACAGAGATGGAGGTGACCGTGGGCAGCGCATGGGTCAGACGTGGACAATGTTTTTCGGGAGGTGGAAAAAAAAAACTGGAGTAGGCTGCGAGTGGCACAATGACCAGTGTGTAGGTCACGGCAGCAGCCACAGCCAGATGGGGTGGGACAGTGGCAAATAATTTGGAGGGGGCAAAACCCAAGGGTAGGCCCCCGAGTGGCACAATGACAGAGAGTGGAGGGGACGGCGGGGGGAGCAACGTTTAGGTAAGAGAGTGGCAAATGCACGTGTGGTGTCATGGCACCAGCAACAACAGCAAGGGTCAGACAAGGGCACAAGGGGACAGAGTGTGGAGATGGGTGGAAACCAGCCCCTGGAATGTGGTTGGTGGCGGGATGGAGAAAATGTCGCAGTGTGTGGCTCGGGGGGGGGTGGCGGCTAGTAGTGGTGAGGCAGGTGGGGTTTGAACCCGACCATTTCTCACAGTTTGGGTGAGGGCGTCAGGCTGAGGTGTCTGAGCCTAAGGGGTTGGTGTGTGGAAAATCTGGCCGTCCGGCTGATTCTTCGGGGACAAAGGTCGGGCGTTCCACATTTCCGTGGAAAAAGCGGGTTCTCTTGGGGGAAAGGGGGCCCCCCGCCGCCTGAACACTGCTCTGATGCCACATACTGGCGGGGGAGGCAGTTCTCCATGCAATTCGGAAAGTTGGGGCCCAACACACCCAAATTTTGGCTGCCCCAGAGCCCGGGATCTTTTAATGGGGGTGGCAGGGTGCTGTCCAAGTGGCCCACAACCTGTTGGTTAGGGACTGTCCGGTCCTGCTGCTGGCGACTGCCCCCCCCCTCCTAGGGGGGGGAAGGAAGTGTCATCAGTGTCCGGGACTTAGGTTACAAAATTGATGGAGCTGGTACTGCTCCTACCCCCCCACCTTCCCCGCAGCCGGGGCAGTATTTACGGTGGGGTGGGAACCCCCGGTAAAAAAACTGTCAGAGGAGGGGATGGCCATGGGCAGTGGCCAATGATTAGGAGGTATCCCTATAGTTTTGAGTTTGTCTTCCCTCAAAAAGTGGGAAAAAGGCCCCCATTTGGGACCGGTAGCGGGGGGGTCATAGGGTGGAGAGCCAGAAGTCACCCCTTTCTCCGGATGCTGATTTTTGGCTTCACTACCCAGGCAATAAGCTGCTGCGGGCCATCTGCACAAGGACTCCGAGGGGTCCCTGCCTCCATTTCCACGGATACTGCCCGGTGTTGGGGGTCACCTCCCTCTTTCTTCTCATTTCCACCCCCTCCTCCAGTGCCCTGCTCCTCCTCTCTTGTCACCTGGGTAGAAAAAAATCCACTCATTTCCCCGACAATGCTTTGCTCCAATGTTCCCATCTTCCCCTCCTCCCCTTCCTCCCCTCCTCCTTTTTTGTCCCCCCCGGACTCAGTGGCCGAGTGTATCGCAGGTCTCCAGTCCCTGCCCAGAAGTTTTTTTTCAGCATCTGTTCCGGAATGAAGCAGTGGAATGACTTTTTTCATCCCGTAGCCCTGACAAATAAGTCGCCTCTAAATGGCCCAAACAAAGGCGGTGCACGCATGAGCTGCCATGGCTGACATCAAAGTTACCGGTGAGTATTCTGTTGCCTGGATCATCAAAAAAAAATTAATGGCCTTTCTCTGTTTATAAAGTCGGTCCAAATGTGCAGGCTGGAATTCCCAGGGGTGGGAAACATGCATATCGAGTGTGTTGGGGGAAAGGGCCCTTCTGCCCCCTGCAACCGAGGGGGTGTTCCTGGCTTTGTTTTGAATGGATAAAGGCATGCACAGTTTCTGGCCATTTTAGAATGTTCTGAAGATCGGTGGAAAACTTCAGGAACCTTTTCCAACCAGATTGAACAGCCCTCGCCCGGGGCGCATGGACCATCCCCCCTCGGTGCGCGCGGAACCTGTTCTCCCTTTTTCCCGTCATATGGTTCCGATTTGCAGTTTGGGGCGGGGAAAGGGGGGAAAACCACAATCGATTTCTTGCTGCATGCGGGGCAGTTTCCCCCCCTGTGTGATTCTTCGCCAAAGGGAAACCAGGGTAGAACTGCGGACACCGCTTGCCCTACACATGTGGTATGATGGAGCAGTACTTGTGGAGGTGAGATGGTGGTGTTGGGGGGGAGAGGAGGAGGCGGACATTGGCGCAGGTGCGCAGTTTGACAAATGGGGGAGTAAGCGGCGTCTCCTGTCCCAAGTTGTTGGTGTGCCGGGAGGAAGCACATTCCCAGTGGGCCGGTTTAAAAGGGTGTATGGCCCTGACGTAGTTACAGCTCCAGAGTCCCGCTGCCGTGCCCTTGAAAAAAAACCGATAAGTCAAAGGAAAAGACCCACCTTTGTTCTAATTTTTTTATGAAGTGCTGGTAGCTTTTTGGAAAAGAAAATTTCGGCTTTGGAACTCTCCATCTCAGCCGGACAAACCCTTTGTTTCTTATTGGTGAGAGTCCCCCATTTGGAAAGGGAGGGTTGCAAAAACCAACAAAATTGGCGGAGAAAGGTCAGCTGCGCACCTTAGGATTTTTGGGCGCATATGTTGTTTTTGCATCGCCTTGTGAACGCCCGGGTGGGCCATGGTAGGAGGGCAGGAGCTTGGAGGGAGATGATGTCAAAGAGAAACAGCTCCCCTTTGCAGAGGTGTGGATCCTTGATGGCTGCAAGGCTGGTGCCATGGGCGTGCTGCTGCTGCTGTTGCTGCGGCGGAGGTGGGGGCCACCACATCTGAGCCACATTTCTCCGGCCACCCGGGTGGTGACGTGATGTGTTGAGCAGGGCCCTGGTGAAAAGTTAGCTCCCCGGCCCGCTTCACTTTTGCTTACGATTTACTATACCCATATTCGGCTCCTCCGGTGTCTTAGCAAAAAAACGCCAAAACCGCCGAGTATCGGAAATTTTTCCCCCAACGCTCCGCCTGAGTGACTTCGCCCGCTGCCCCGCTGAGCCCCTGTGCCCGTACTTGCTTGGACCCGCGAAGCGAGTTTTTTTTCCCCGGCCGCTTGGCTCCCCGACCTCACACTGTGCTTTTCCTGTGACTCCGGCCACAGAACCCCCCTTTTGGCTGGCCCCTGCCTGAGCGAAGGGCCCTTTCTCCTGACGATGATGAAGCCCCTTTCCTCACCCGGGCTCCCCGTGCCGGTAATAATCATATATCTATTTGTGTTTCATCGTCATGCTGTCCTCATCACGGTTTGGTTTTGCCGAGGCTGACCCTACAAAATGACCTCCCTGCCCTTCCCCCTCTAACTTTTCCGCCTAAAGCAAAAGCAGGGGATATTGGGCCCCCTTCTTTGTGCCAAAAGTACCTGTGACTGCCCCCCTCAAATTGGTCTCCCTCGCCTTAGGTGGCGCTGGCCCCGACCCCAAAAGTTGATCTTGGCTGGGGAACCGGATGGGGGTGAGGGGGCCCGGGAAGGTGAGGGCCGTGACCCGCTCCCCGGGCCATGCCAACTAAAAAGGTTGTGTTGGGTTCCCCGACCCTTTGGTGGGGTTGTAGATGTCTTGGGAGGGGGGATGACCTAGTCAAAACCAATCAAAAAACCCCTTTGGGGTTGCTGAAAAAAAACGGCCGCTAGTGACAGCCGGCAGTTTGGCCTAACGAGTGACCCCCTGCTGCGACGTCCCCTTGCTGTGCTGCGACCTGGGCCTGTTCCGGAATGTTTGTCCATTGCCACTCCAGGGGGAAGGCCTGCGACCCCTTTTTGTTGAATACTGTTTGTTCGAAAATGTAAGACCATGTTGATGAAGATATCTGTTTATGTAAAATTACCACTGTTTTTGTCCAAATGAACCCAAATAAACAGCTTGGGTAAACCCTTTTGGGTATAAAATTGCGTCCACAAAATGGCCAGGAAAAATGTATTTTATGTGTCGTTTAAAAAAAATGTGTGTTTTTTTAAAAGTAAAAGCACAAACAGGCTTTAAATTAACCTTCGGGCATGAATTAGGCTTGGAAAAAAGTTTTTATTTTGGGTTGAAAAAAAACGGTTTTTTTTTGTCGCACACCAGCAAAAACAACGTTAATTAACCCCCGGATTAAATTGCGCCAAGAAATTTGGGCCGCACAAACTAGTAGCTTTGTAGCGTGTTACAATTGTGTTTTTTTTACGCCAAACAACAAGGTACAGTTGTAAATTAACCTTTGCTTGTGAATTTTGGTACAGGAAAAAGTAAATTTTGGCGGTGAAAAAGACGGTTTTTTTTGTCAAACACACCCGCAAAAAACGCTTAAAATTTAAAACCCCCCGGAGTTAAAATTTGGTTTTGAAATTTAGCAGCCAAAAATGAAGTGGTATTTGTATTTTAAAAAAAGCTGTTTCTTTAAATGAATACACAGGAATGGGTTAGATCCCACTTGGAATTGAATGTTTATGCAGTTGCAGGGACGCACATGGATTTCGATCCAAAAACCCCCTAAAATTAGAAATAGAACATTAAGAGAACAGTTCCCGGCCCGGAGACACCCCAAGAAATGTATATAAAAAACAATTCTTCAGTAAGAGCTATCAGCCGCGGGAGACCTTCCTGATCGTACGGAGGCGGTAGGTCCCAGGGCCGCCCCGGGGCTTTATGTGCGGGGACGTCACAGATCCCCCCGGTCTTGATTGGCTTACCTTGCACATGTCATGAGGCTTGCCCTTCTTCCCCAGGTGCTTTGCCCATGTAACGCCCCTGGCTGCGGGCCCTTTTATAATCAAAAACCACTTCGTTTACCGAAAATCCCCAAAGTTCGACTTCGTTCCGAACCGAAGTTTTTTCCCGAAATTCTAAAAAAATTCCCCTTCGTTAGAATAATTGCCCATCTCTAATCCAAACCAAAAAAATCAAAAAATAGATGTCCATAGATTATGTGTAAAATGAGGAAATACAAAGGGAAAAGTATTAAAATGCTTACTGAAAAAGTGTGTAATACTTGGTACAAAAACTTTGTTGGTTATGAAAAAAACACTCTTGTATGGAAAAAATAGAAAAAGCATTGTTGGTGGGATTTTGGCCATTCTTCCACACAAAACACTTCTAATCCTTGGGTTCCGGGGGTCCCTTCTGTGAACTTTGAACTTTAGTCCTTTCCATAGCTTTTCTATTGTATTAAGGTCAGGTAATTGGCTGGGCCATTCTAGCAGCTTTTTTTCTTTCTCTGAAACCAATTGAGGTTTTTCCTTGGCTGTGTGTTTGAGTCATTGTTTTGTGAAAGCCCAACCCTCATTTAAAATTTCATCATCCTGGTGATTTCAGAAATTTTTTATGAAAAAAGTTCAGTACCTTTATCCTTTCATGCATAAAAAATGTTATCCAGTTGTTAGAAGTGTTTAAGCAGATAATGGTTTTATATTTTAAAAAAAAAAAATGTTTTTAATATTCCTTTTTAAAAATGTGATAATACGGGTTTTGGAGGTTTTTAATACAGCATAGTGTCGATTGCAGACGCTTTTCGACTAATCTAGTCTTAAAAAATTTGCCCCAAGGGATATTAATCTCAATACAGTGAGCTGACAAGTGACTTTTTCACATGCGCATTTATCCATTCATCCTTCCTTAAATTTTTGAAATTTTCCCGTGCGTATGCTGAAAAAAACCCCCCCACCATGATGTTCCCACCTACAGACTTCACTGATGGTGTGGGGCTTTTGAGGTGATATGCAGTGCCTTTTGGCCTCCAAACATGGTGTATTTTATGGCATCCGAAAAGTTAAATTTTGTTCTTATCTGACCAGACTCTGTTCTTCCAGTATTTCACAGGCTTATCTAAATGTTGTTGAAAACCTTAAATAACTTGAACATACTTTTTGTACAGCATAGGAGTCTTGCCTGGTGAGTGTGCATACAGGCCCTGGCGGTTGAGTACATTACTTATTATTTTCTTTTAAACAATTGTACCTGCTGATTCCAGGTCTTTCTAAAGCTCTCCACGGGTGGTCTTTGGCTCTCAGAAAACTCTTCTGATAATTCTTTTCACTCCTCTGTCTGAAATCTTGCGGAGATCACCTGGTCGTGGCCAGTTTATGGTGAAATTATGTTCTTTTCACTCACGGATTATGGCCCAACAGGGGCTCAATGGGCGTTCAGTGGAGTTTAAAAAATTCTTCTGAACCATTTTTCATCATTATGTTTTGCAAAGACAGCTCACTAGTTTTACCAATCTTGAGATGTTTCTTGTGTGGCACCTTGGTAATGAAACACCTTTTTAAAGGCCCTTAGTTGAACCAGCTGATATTATTTTTCACTAAGGGACAGGATTGCTTTCTAAATACTGATAGATTTCAAAAGGTGTCATGATTTTCCATGACTTTTTTACCTCTCTTTCTTCATGTGTTTAATACTTTTCCCTGTGTTATTTCTCATTATTACATTATGATACAACAGAACGTTGTTTTTTTTTTTGTTGCTTTTTTTTTTTTATTGTTTTGTACATGTGACTAAAAAGAATGATTTTATGTGGATAGAATTGTTTATCCTGGAGTGTATATAGTACATATGGAAGTCCTGCTGGTATCCTTTTAGGAACTGTTTAAGGGGTCTGACCTAGGGTGCGCTCTCAATAGGTGGGGCCGCTCCTGTTGGGGCGACTACTCCGCCGAGGGGGGCAATTTTCACCCCTTGGGTCAGTACCACTATATTGGATATTTAGATTTAGAGGAACCAGCATTTCTTCCTCTCTAGGAGAACAAATTTTGGTGTTTGTTGATGTTATTGATTAGCCAACAGAGAATTAGAACAATGAGGGAAGTTAGCAGAGTGGAGGTTTTGAGGCCCCAAAAAATTTTACATTATGTGACACCATAAATATAGCTAAACTGGCTGAAGAGATAGAAGTCACAACCAGGCCTTAATGTCGACATGGCATAAGAACTACTTCGCAACTTGTCATATAGTAGGTAAGGGTTCTGTTTAGTTTTGATTGAACTGTTCTAGATAAGTTAAGTCCTAGTAAACTATTCATTTTTAGTAACACTAAAACTAATTTTTAGAACTTGAACTGAACATTTTACTGTACGTCATTTTAGTTTTTAGCAGCTTTCTGCACTTTTGGCAGCCATCCAATCAGTGCTGAGCACAGAGAGGTGTCAATAACGTCATCGCTGAGGGCTCTCATTGGCTGCTAAAATCACATGACCATATGATATATATATTTCACTGTATTGCCTTGTGAACTCCATTTTTAACTCTCTGTACTGTACAGACTGCTCTTAGTTAGATAGCATTTTCCTCTCCATAGACAGCAATAGTTAGGGAGTTTGGTATTGCTGGCTGCATCTTTCCCACACCCAGAAGCTGTTATTTGGTGACATTTACAGGCTCACATAATGCCTAACTCTCATATACATGGATACGTGGAACAACTTAGTGAAGAAAATTTGGCTCTAAGAAAAAAATTGAGAGGCTAAAATACTTCATTCCTTTCAATGGGTAACTGAAAAGATGAGGACAGCTTGCAAACAGGGGCGTAGCTATAGGAGGTGCAGTGGTAGCAGCTGCTACAGGGCCCGGCATCCTGAGTGGGCCTAAAAGCCCCTTTGACACATAAGAGATTTGGAGACGGTGTGTTATACAATTACTGAACCCCCAAAACTGCAAAAATTTAACTTTTGGGCACTGAGTATGATTTAGCAAATCCAAGCACTCTATATATCTCTAAATCTCTTATGCGACAGGTCAAGGCCTCCTGCACATATATGTGCCGCCCGGACCCACTTCAGGGACAAACCAACATCCTGTGCTCATGGGGCCTCTGAGCAACTGCCTACCCTACCCAATGGAAGAGATGGCCATGGGTTCTAGAAGCTTATTATATATCTGGTGACACTCTGACTGTATAAGCTGTGTAAATTTTTATGCTTTTAAAATAATGTTTTATATAGCAGGATATATCTACTTAGTAGCCAGACCTCATTTTCATGGTCAAAGATGTATAGCTAATGGTCTGCTTAGACCTTGAAGGGGTTTTCTCGGGACACTGATTCACTGGCTCACAGGCAGTTTTGTACTCACTCTGTCTCCTCAGGCTGTGGGTGGGTCTCCAGCAGTGATTAGCATATATTAAATTTCCTGCTATGTCAGATTAAGGGTGCTTTTACACAGTGCGTTTTTGGTGTGGTTTCTTTTTCTTTTTTTTGGAGAAATGCACCACAATTAATGCTCAGCATTTCTGCAAAAACACACATCTAAAAATGCACCAAAATGCACCAAAATCACTCCGTGTGAAAGCACCCTTACTCTGACAGATCAGGAGATTGCTAGCTCTAACTCCTACTACTACTAACTACTACTACTCTCATTACAGATAATTCCATGCTTCTCAGTCCTCACAGCACAAGGACCTTTTGTTTACTGCTTCTAAATCTAATAAATTCACTTAGAGCTTAGTCCTATCAGTCCTTCCTTGCTGGTGACGTCACTCCTGCTCTCAGCTAATCAGATGACAGGCATCTTTCTGGTATACAGGTTATCATAGAAACCTGTGTCCAGTCAAAGAGCTGCTAAACCGTTTGTATCTCATGAGTAAAGTAAAATCAATTGACCAATGTATTTAGAAAATGTCTTCATTTAACAGTCCCCTTATGTTAGAAGCTAATCTTTGCAGTGAGAAAACGTCTTTAAGCAGTGATATCCTTTAGCATCATTTAAAGGGACCCTGTCAGGTGGTTTATGCTGTCCTATCTGATAGCAGGATATAATAGAGGGAGAGAAGCTGAGCTCTGTAATATGTAGGTCTATATGATTTGGAGCAGGATTTCTGAAGAAAAAAGTAAATCCTGACCGGATTCCCTAAAAGACATTGAAAGCCCTGCTTATCTTGTCCACATACTGTGATTGGCAGTTTCCCTGTATTCCCTGTGTGCACAGAGTAAACTGTCAATCATTATATGTAGGTGGGGTTTAGATTTCACTTTTACATTTTTACCTGCTTTTTACTCAGAAATTCAGCATTAAATCACTTAAGCTAAATCCACACAGCAAAGTGAAAATGCCATCCAAAATCCAACGGCATTTATACTTTGCTGGACCGCGACACACTGCCGTTTTTTGTGCAAACGCCAGTGGTCAGATTTCGGATTCCCAGCGGCCCTACATCGGTCCTGCGGAATATAGAACATATTCTATATGTTGCAAGACGGTTTTTATTGTAGGGAAACCTCAGTAAAAAATCCATGTTGTATAGACTACAGCACAGATTTTCTATTGAAGTCAACACAGTGCAGGGTACGGTTGGTTCTTCAGTGGATTCAAAATACTGAATCCGCTGAAAAACTGACCAAAATCCTGGCCTGACCTAGCCTTACATCTATATATCAAAGAGCTCACCTTTTCTCCCTCTCTTACATCCTGATCATAGATAGGGTAACATAAACCAGCTGACAGTTTCATTTTGATCATTGTCCTGGACTTTATAGAACACTTGACGCACAAAACCATTGGCGTTTCATCATAACTATAGGTGTAACTACTAGGATAGCAGGCAAAGCAGCTACTACTTTATGGTGCCCAACAACTCAGGGCGCTTATTTCCATTCAGATTTAAGGTGCATTTAGTGATACTATGCAAGTGAACATTGTGGTTTAAGAGGCGAGGTGGTACTAACGGAAAAAATGGGTAGTCAAGCTCGGGGGGAGGGTTATTGGCATGATGCAGTTGACAACTCTGAGATGTCGGCATCATGTGTGCATTACATCTTCAGAATTTTCTGCATTTTATGTGTGCTCCAAGATCACTGTATTATATTTTGGTTCTTGTGCTGCTCTATATTATAATATGCATTATCTCTGTACTGTGACATTAAAGGTTGTTTTTCACCAGAGGCTTTTGCAGATATAAGCTGCTTCTCTCTGTCTTACAGCTTCAAATCCAGGGGTGGGTCTCTCCTCCCAGTAGGAATGTCTTCACTCACTGAAGACGGGTCACATCATCACACCCCCTCCCTGCTCCCTCCTGAGTCATCATCATCATTCTCTGTGATCAGTAGGAGAGAGGATGTCAAAGCTCTGCAGACCTCCTGCAATGGTCAGTTCTCATGCCTGTAGAGCTGTCACCTTCCTCCTCAAGCTCCTTGTAAACAGAACACCTGTATTTGTGTAAACAGTTAAACATACAGCCTGAAATGATTAAACAAATGTGAGAAATGCACTCTGCGCTCCTCTGTTATCAGGCAGGAGATAGAGGGGGAGCAGAGTGTATAAGGATGTGTTATATGGGGGAGGAGTGAATTTAACATCTAGAGACTCAGTAATTGCTCAGATCCTTCACGTAGAGCTGTCACTGAGAGAGGAGTATAGAGAGCTCAGGCAGTCTTTATTACAAGGACAGAGACAGCACAGAAAGCTGGGGAAACCAATTTCAGTTTCATTTTTACACTGCTCAGGGCATGCAGGCAGCCAATAACAGCACAGGGGGCGTGTTCTGCACAGGGGCATGTCCCAACCAGGGCTGAACTAAATATCGGGTAGTCAATCACAACAAAGTGAGTGTGGCTCGACCCCAGGCTTCAGATTTAGGTCTAGACACACAAAGATTAGTTAATAGCTACTATACTAAATGATTTAGGTAATACAAACCAATTGCAAAAGTGCTTATTTTTACTGTCTCCAGAATTACAGATATGATCTTTGTAATGAGAAAACCCTTTTAATGTTTCAATCTTTTTGTGCTTAAAAAAATATTGAGTGGATAACGCCTCTACTGTGACATCACTGTGTTCATTATGCCTCTACTGTGAAATTACTGTACACATTAATCCTATGCTGAAACTTTACTGTACACAATTATGACATCACTGTGTGTATTATCCCTGTATCATTACATAATTAGTGCATTATTCATATATAGCAACACCAATGTGTGCATTACTCATTTCGGAGGTTCAAAATAATCATAACCTTTCCATGCTTTGAACTTGCTAGAGAAGGTGGTTACATGAAGTTGGTCCCCATTCCAAGTTTTGCTATGGCATTACATGATTATTTGTTACATTTCTAATGACTAGCATTGCAATCTATGATGATCTATTTGATCAAGATTGTTTCAGTGTGAGAGAAGGTTTGTACATATTCCACCCTGGAAAAGAGTGAAGAATGGTCCATATTATCAAATATTTGGTCCTAGCATTTCATTATGTCCTACAGTAATACATCCTAATGTCATTAGCATAGTGATATCAAGAACTAAAAATATTACAGTAGGCTTCTGATGATAATAATGGAACTACACTCATATGAACCCCGATAAATGAAAGGGAACATCCAATTAGGCGGCACAAACCTCTTGATGTTGCACAAAATTAATTTAGATTTTATTAACAGAGTAACTTTTGGTTGTACTTATTAGTTTTATGTCTTTGAAAAAAAAACAGCTATGTCAAAAGATATCTATTTTAATTGAAAATACTACTGAGCTAAAAATGAAAGTCCATCTTTCAATACAACATCCATTTTTAATAATCCATTGTTTTGCTTACTTTTATTATTCATGTTTAAAATGGTCAGAGCTTAGATTCTCTGATATAGAATTGCAAATCTGCACAGACATAGCACTGTTATATGAAAAAATTCTGTCTTCTGCAGCACCAACAGGTGGAGCTCAAGAGCTCACTGCATACTGTTGTTAATAATAAAAATAAGCATAATAAACAGAAGAATAAGAATATTATAATGCATATGGAATGGTGATCTCTTCATTAGATTAGCAATATTAGGGCATATGGACATAACCATAGAGTTGCTAACAAAAATTAACTCCTGCACTGGAATCTGGTCTTTACTTAACTTTCTTGGTTGGCCATTCATTTGAAAGGCCAAAATATAAAACTATATTTCTGCAGCTGTAAGGAAAATGATGTTAATAAATTGCCAATAGTAGCTTCCCCAGATTTCTAGGAGTATCTGAAACCAGATCCATGGCGATCAATTGATTTCTAGGTTGTCTATGTCGGTGGTCAGGAGCTCCATGTTAGAAAATAGGAAAATAGGGTACTATAAAGTATAATAATCATATTCATGATAATGATGATAATAATACAGTATATCCCTCTATGATTTACATTGTGTCTAAAGTTTTAAAGTTTATCTTTTCTACTGTTGTTAGTTACATGCCAACAAGACACAAACACTAGCTGCTCCTTTTTTGGCTACTAGCAACTTGATGATACCACAGTATGAAGGGAAATTGCCACTTAGGGTGCGTTCCCACGGCAGAGGTTTAACCGACCGGTATTTGTCCTGTTTTGAGGCCGTCCACACGGCCGCAGGGGGGGCGGCTTTTCTCCGCGATGAGTGGAGAAAAGCCCTCCCCCCTTCACATTCACAAGCACAGATTCCGTCCAAAAACCAGACAGAAGATTGTGCTTGTAGAATGTTTTGCGGGCGGACCGTGGGCGGAAAAACCGCTGGGCGGAAGACAGCAGTGGGGACTGCTGCACGGGTTTTCCATAGAGCACCGCCTGAAAAACCATCCGAAAACCCGTGCCGTGGGGACATGCCCTTACAGCCACAATTGAAGCATTTTGTAAAGTCATAAAACCAGACACTGTTTTGTGCATGCAGTGATGGACTGAAGTTCACTGGGCCAACCAGAGGAGATTATTCTGTGAGTACACCCTCTTCTTGAAGGTCCATCCTCAATCATTTTAGGATATATGCATGTCCACTTATCACTTCCAAAGAACCTTATGAAGTAACAGAAGACTAAAATATAAACATTTTCTTGAATATGTTTCATCAGAGAAATGAAACTATTTCACTGGTAATTCAGTTTTAAAAAAGCGCTGACCCTTTAAAACAGGACTGAAGTCTGGTCAACCTGACTCCTAACAGCCTGTGGAATGTCTATGCTGACAGCTCTGTGAAACTTCCTGTTTCAGAGCTGGAAGAGTCCACTGTGTGGGGGAGGAGGCTATAATTCATCTGTACACTGGGAAGGTCTGATACATTCATGCTAGGAGTTTTACACTAGCAACATTGAAATATGGATGCCTGTGTTCTATGAAGGAGGAGGAAGCTGGAGGCAGCAGGTAAACCCTGTCAGGCCATGTGCTCTGCAGTATATGTACAGTGAGAGATGAATATTAACCCTGTACAAACAGCTATGTCCTCAGCTCCCCCTCCACAGTTGGTATCTCCCACAGAAGGCATTTTATCAGATTGTGATCACTGCTTGACAAAGTGAAAGCAACCCTGTTTCACTGTAATACTGAGGGAAATCATCTGATTTGCTAATGACATGTATTTGAGAAAAGTCTTATGATTCCATCTGCTATAAAATGTTTGTGTGGTGGTGATAGGTGCTCTTAAAAGCAATTGTTGCATATATAGCAATTAAAAAGATATCTGGTGATTGCTTCTAAAGTCAGTTCCAAAAGGGATTGTCTTCCCATACGCCTTTGGGGTCTTGATATATTAAGAGTAACATTTTGGTGTTCTGGTTCTGGTGTTCTGACCCTCCATTGATACACAGTATCTTCTTTAAAAATATTGTAGATCTGATTCTAATAGGAATTCTAGATTTATTATAGCTATTCTAGCTAAGATGAAATTACACTTGAAAAAATATTATTTTCCAGTTTTGCATTCCTGAGATCCACTGGGAAATAAAAACAGTGGCGGTTTTATACTAATGCTCACAATTAAAATGAAAAGTTTCATGGCGGTGTTGTGGTTGGTTGATCTAGGTATTCATCCTGTTACACAAAATTCATATAATATGTCTTGTTACAAAGAGTCTGCAAGTTAAAATCTTCCCCTTCTGAAGCTCTTTATATCAGGGTCAGAAGGTTATTTAAAAAGCAGTTTGTGATGTCGCCTCGGCTGGCCATAACTCTAGTTCCCCTACCTTCCTCTGCCCATAACACTATTTGAACCTGTTTTTTTTCCACTGTGATCGAATTAAATTCTATAACTCTTGCAGCGTGCCTGTAAGCAGCCGGAGCGTTAATATTTAATGATGAAAGATGTTTGTAATCACAGCCAGATCCCGTGTGTCTGGCTGTTTTATGTTCTGCCTTTGGGGTCGTGATGGTGAACTCAGGCCTTTCGAAAATCTAAGATTAACCCTTTCACCATTGAGACATTTTTAATTGTGACTGCTTTTGAATACCAACACCATGGTTTTGTAAATATTATGTTATGTTGAAATGTACTGCACTATGGGAGGTAAAAGCACTACAGGTACTAATAATAAGCTCTAGTAAGAAAGGCCTTGATGTCCTTCGAATTTAAAGGGGTTATCTCATCAAGACATTGTGACATATTGCTATAGTCAATAGCCATACATGTCACCCCCCCCCCCCAAAAGAATCGGATAGTAAGCAACACCAAGCAAAGGGACACTGTTGTTTCCTAGTGACGCAGCAACTTCATTCCAGTGAGTAATAGGGAGAACAGTTGTAGAATTTCTATGGATCAGGCATTAACTTTGATAAGGCAACCACTAAGGGAAACATGTATGAATGGGGCTATATTTTTAATCAGGCACACTCCAATATCAGGCGCATTACAGAGAGCCCGCTGCACTTTTTAATGTGCCTGAGATTAGGGGGTGTGCTGGAGGCGTGTTGCACTACAACCATATGAAGCTACACATTTGTAGCTTCAGTATGGCAAATACAGGCACATTACTGCTGGAACAGGTAAACCACTTTAAAAGTGTTTTACCGGAGCCAGAATTGTCATTTTTGCGCTAGAATGCGCCTGATTTAAGACCCGCAATAGACCGGGTTAATAAATTTAGGCGCATTCTACTCTACTTTCGTGCACACAAAAAAAGATGGTGCCTGGCCGCCAAAAATCCTACATTTTACCATACATTCATACTTCTGTGATTTGTGTTACATATTTTGGAATTTAGACAGTGATCTGTACAATGACATTGTTATATACTGTAAATTATTGTTTTTTGTTTTATAATCACTGGATGATAGTGTTGTACTTCAGATTTGGGTCACATTCAACCCAAATCTGAAAATTTCGATGTGGGGTGACTAAACAAAAATCGCCAAAAATATACTGTAACTGTGACCCTAACCTATATTGAGGTAAGGGTTAAGTATCTTTTTACTGGTTTTGAATGGGTTAACTTACCTGTTCCCCACTTCTGGTCCATGGTTCTGTAGCTCTAAGATTGCTTCCATTAGATTTTTCCTATATGGTGTTGGATCGAAAGATATCGCAGACATAATTATTGTTGCAGCGACAGTCAGGACCAGCCAGAACCAGTAGCCCCAGGTAATGTTAACCCATTCAAAACAGTAAAAAAAAAAAACAAGACTGTAAACCTAACTCAAATTTAAGATTATGGTCATGATTATTGCTAGGTTTACGGTTAGGGTCACAGAAAAAATTTTTGGAATCGGACATCCTGAATCTGAATTTTTTCATACATTCAAACCAAACAGAGACATATTCCAGAAACATTACTGATGATAATCTACAAAAATATGAAGATGAACTCTTAATTAACACTCTTAACTAATGTGTAAAAATTGGTGTGAAATGGAGGTAGCTAATGAGTATGAATCATCCACGTACTATGGAGGTATTTTCCTGATATTCCCATTCGCCACTAACTCTTCCCTTCACACTTATATCTGACAATCATAAGCATATACCTTGGTGTTTTAATAAAACCCTTCACATGTGTCCCATTAGTATGCATATTTGGGGTGTTATGGTGTTATTCACTCTTGTAGATATTATTAGCAGAACTGCTATTATAAGTAGTAGGTTATAGACACTGTGTGGCAGTACTATGTAATACTGGACAAGGTGTGAGAAAATTGGGTCACTGCAGCAAGTAGTGGGGTTAGCCAACGAGAGGAGTCTGGATACTTCTTTTTTTGTTGTTGGATCAAGAGATGACAGCAGAGAACATGGTGGAGGGTACGGGATGGATATTACTTGGGTCCAGGGCATAAATAGAAATGGCTGGGCCCCATAGCAAACTTTTCAATGCCTAACACCCCGCCCCCCGGTCCGTAAAACAAACAAAACCAAAAAAATTAACTTATCACATGTTCTGTCAAGAATATTGTAAAAAATTGTGTACAACAGACACATCCCACAGACACATCCTGCAAACATCCCACACACATCAGACACATCCCACACACGCCAGACACATCCCGCACACATCCCACACACGCCAGACACATCCCGCACACGCCAGACACATCCCGCACACATCCCGCACACGCCAGACACATTCCACACACATCCCGCACACGACAGACACATCCCATACACATCCCACACATGCCAGACACATCCCACACACGCTAGACACATCCCGCACACATCCCACACACGCCAGACACATCCCGCACACATCCCACACATGCCAGACACATCCCGCACACATCCCACACACGCCAGACACATCCCGCACACATCCCACACACACAAGATACATCCCGCACACATCCCACACACGCCAGATTCATCCCGCACACATCCCACACACGCAAGACACATCTCACACACATCCCACACACGCAAGACACATCTCACACACATCCCACACATCCCGAACACGCCAGATATATCCAACACACGCCACACACATCCCACACACGCCACACACATCCCGCACACATCCCACACACGCCAGACATATCCCACACACATCCCACACACGCCAGACATATCCCACACACATCCCACACACACCAGACATATACCGTACACATCCCACACATGCCACAAACATCCCACACACATCCCACACACACACCAATCATATCCCGCACACGCCAGACACATTCCACACACATCCCGCACACGACAGGCACATCCCATACACATCCCACACATGCCAGACACATCCCACACACGCTAGACACATCCCGCACACATCCCACATACGCCAGACACATCCCGCACACATCTCACACATGCCAGACACATCCCGCACATATCCCACACACGCCAGACACATCCCGCACACATCCCACACACACAAGATACATCCCGCACACATCCCACACACGCCAGATTCATCCCGCACACATCCCACACACGCAAGACACATCTCACACACGCAAGACACATCTCACACACATCCCACACACGCAAGACACATCTCACACACATCCCACACATCCCGAACACGCCAGATATATCCAACACACGCCATACACATCCCACAAACGCCACACACATCCCGCACACATCCCACACACGCCAGACATATCCCACACACATCCCACACACGCCAGACATATCCCACACACATCCCACACACACCAGACATATACCGTACACATCCCACACATGCCACAAACATCCCGCACACATCCCACACACACACCAGACATATCCCGCACACATCCCACACACGCCAGACACATCCCACACACGCCAGACACATCCCACACACGCCAGATCTATCCCGCACACGCCACACACATCCCACACATTCCAGACATATCCCGCACATGCTGATATTAATGGACTGTGATTCTTTGTTTGCACAATAGATTTTACTTTATGTTTTTTATTGTGGGAACTCCACCTTCTTCACCCTGCACTAAGTACTGGTCACTTATGTAGCTATTACACACACATCACAGACACCAAGACACATATATATACATCCACACACACACAGATATATATTCATACACACATCACAGACACCAAGACACACATATATACATACATACCCAGATATATATTCATACACACCTTGCACACACATCTATGCATACAATCACATACACACACTTACCTGTTTGCATTGCAGCCCTCAGGCAGGCCAGGAGTCTCAGGAAGATGCGGTGGGAAGGAGAAGTTGCTCCCAGCCGGCAGTGCAGACAACCCTCCTCCCCGTCCCGACCGTGCACATAGCAGCTGGAAGCAGTGTGAGCACGGAGGTGAGGTGGGGGCTGCTGAGGGAGCAGCTCTGTGGAGCTGTGCAGGGATCGTGCTGTTTCCTTATGTTATGACCCTGGGGACCTGGCAGGAAGTTTCTGTTTGTTGCCGGCCGGGTCCCCAGTGAGCGCGGGCCCTGCAGTCAAGAAACTGTAGGTACGGCTCCTCTCCTCCACCCTGCAAGGAGTCCAGCCCTTGAACGCTTGGGCCAGAGGGCCCGGGCGTTCAGAGGCAGCTCCGCGCCAGCCGGCAGTGAACTGTTATATTCACTGCCGGTGACTACCGGGGTAGCAGATGTGTTAGAAGCTGCCCCAGGCCCCCTAAAAGCCCGGGGCCCGGGTTATCTGCTATGTCTGCTACCCCGGTAGTTATGCCCCTGCTTGGGTCTGAGATATAATGTTGTCCCACATACTGTCAATTTTATCTTTGAAGTGAGTGACAAGGTCTACAGCATAGAGGTGACCGAGCCTGAGCTTTAGGCCTCAGGAAGGAGTGGTAAGTGTCAAATAGTCATTTTGGGTTACTGTGTAAGGTTGAGATCAAGGAGATTAAATATTCTTATTTGGGATGGTGAAGAGCTAAGCATGAATTTGTAGTGGAGAAAGTCTGCAGATAACTTTGACTTTCTCCACAGACGTTCAGCACACCTAGAACATTTCTGAAGAAAGCGTATTAGAGGCGTGTGCCAAGGATGCCGGCATCTGATTATGGTGGTACGGATTTTAGGTGGTACCACTATGTCCAGGGTTGTTGAGAGAGTTTCATTATATTGTTTGATAGCCAGTTCAGGACAGGAGACAGAGGAGATTGGGGACAGTGAGAACTGTAGGGTGTCTGTGAGCTCCTGGTTGTTTATGGTGCGAAGATATCTGAATGTGTGATGGGCAGGTGTGTCAAGAGAAGGCTGAGGATTAGGGTTAGCGAAGGAGATAACGTTATGATTAGAGATTGGCGAATTTCTCAAAATTTCGATTCGGTCACTTCGCCAATTTTTCCGACAAAATTAGTTTCGGTCCGAATTACTTCGGCACGAATCGCGTTAAAAAACAGCTATTTCCAGGCTGCAGAGAGCCTGCAGGGTGCTGTAGAACATTGTGCCATGCTTAAATATGCAGAGGAGCTTGGTTTGGTCTTCATACAATGTTGTGTTTTAGTATGACACCACATGACTTCCGCCGCCTCTCTAGAATTGCTTCACTATAAAATTCCCTGGGCACTTAAGAGGGCAAACTGACCAAAAAACTCAAGCGGGAATGTAGCCTGCTAAAGTCATGCCAGCGAAAGCTGGAAAAAAAACAAGCGGGAGAGCTCAGGGGCAAAAATTAGTCACACAGTGTGGGGTAAACGGCAGCAGCCAACAGCAGCAGCATGAGGTCAGACAGTGGCACAATGAAAATTTGGAGGTGGCAAAACAGGTGTAGGCCACAGAGTGGCACAATGACAGGGGAGGGGAGGTCAAGGCCCGGGAGCAGCATGAGGTCAGGCAGTGGCACAATGACATTCTGGAGGTGGCAAAAACTGGAAATAGGCCACAGAGTGGCACAATGACATGAGAGTGGAGGGCACGGGCAGTTGCAGCATGAGGTCAGAGAGTGGCACAATGACACAGTGTGGAGGTCACGGCAGCAGCCACAGCAGCAACATGAGGTCAGATAGTGGCACAATGATATTCTGGAGATGGCAAAAAAGGAGTAGGCCACAATGACAGAGATTTGAGGTGACGGCGGCAGGAGCAACAGCTTGAGGTCAGAGAGTGGCACAATGACACAGTGTGGATGTCACGCACCCGCAACAGCAGCAGCAGCATGAAGGTCATAGAGTGGCACAATGACAGAGTGTTGAGGTGGGTGGTAATAGCAGTCCCTGGGAAAGGGTGGTGGTAGGCAGAAAGGGGAAACTGTCAGCAGATGTGTGGCATCAGGCGGGTGGCGGCATCAGAATAGTGGCTGAGGCAGGTAGTTTGAACCCAGACTGACGCCTAGGCATTGGTGTGTGGAAATCCTGGCCGATCCACGCCTGATTCATCTTGACAAAGGTCAGTCGTTCCACATTTCCCGTGGACAAGCGGGTTCTCCTTGGGGTAACGATGGCCCCCGCTGCACTGAAGACCCGCTCTGATGCCACACTACTGGCCGGGCAGGACAGCTTCTCCACTGCAAACACATCCAGTTTGGCTGCCCAATAGTCCAGCGGATCTTCTAACTGGAATGGCAGAGTGCTGTCCAAGTAGGCCACAACCTGTTGGTTCAGGGACTGCTCCAGGTCCTGCTGCTGCTGCTGGCGACTACCCTCCCCACTAGGCAGGTGAAGGAAGCTGCTCATCAGTGACTCCAGACCTAGGTTGCTGCTGCTGGAGCTGGTACTGCTCTTATCCCCCCACCTTCCCTCAGCAGCCGCAGCAGTAGTACGTGAGCGTTGAGGAACCCCCCGGTCAGACCTGTCAGAGGAGGGACGATGCCGCACATAGGCAGCGGCCAACTGACTATGGAGGATTTCCATATAGTATTTAAGTTTGTCCTCCCTCTCAATAGCTGGGAAAAAGGCTCCCATTTTGGACCAGTAGCGAGGATCCAATAGGGTAGAGAGCCAGAAGTCATCCCTCTGCCGGATGCTGACTATTCGGCTGTCACTAGTCAGGCAAATCAGCATGCTGTGGGCCATCTGCACAAGTGACTCCGAGGGGCTCCCTGCCTCTATCTCCACTGTATACTGCCACTGTGCTTGCGGTTCATCTGCCTCATCTTCCTCGTCTCCATCTACCTCCTCCAGCTGCTCCTGCTCCTCCTCTCTTGTCACCTGGGTAGAAAATCCACTCATTTCACCAGACAATGCTTCTGCTCCAATGTCCTCCTCCTCCTCCATTTCAGTCCCCACCGGACTCATGTGGCCACGAGATGTAGTCGCCACATCTCCAGTCCCCTGCCCAGACAGATTTTTCAGCATCTGTTCCAGGACATGAAGCAGTGGAATGACGTTATTCATCCCGTAGTCCTGGCGACAAACAAATAACGTGGCCTCCTCGAATGGCCTCAACAAACGGCAGGTGTCACGCATGAGCTGCCACTGGCTGACATCAAAGTTACACAGGGGAGTACTCCTGTCCGCCTGGATCATCAAAAAAGCGTTAATGGCCTTTCTCTGTTCATACAGTCGGTCCAACATGTGCAGGTTGGAATTCCAACGGGTGGAAACATCGCATATCAGAGTGTGTTGGGGGAGGCCGTTCTGCCGCTGCAACTCGAGGAGGGTGTTCCTGGCTTTGTACGAATGGATAAAGTGCATGCACAGTTTCCTGGCCATTTTCAGATTCATCTGAAGATCTGTGGAAGACGTCAGGAACCTTTTCACAATCAGATTGAACACATGCGCCATGCAGGGCGCATGGACCATCCCTCCTCGGTGCAGCGTGGACACCATGTTCCTCCCATTGTCCATCACCATGGTTCCGATTTGCAGTTGGCGCGGAGAAAGCCACACATCGATTTCTTGCTGCATGACGCGGAGCACTTCCTCTCCAGTGTGACTTCGTTCGCCAAGGCAAGCCAGGTGTAGAACTGCGTGACACCGCTGTGCCCTACACATGTGGTATGATGGAGCAGTACTTGTGGAGGCTGAGATGGTGGTGGTGGTGGAGGAGGAGGCGGACAATGGCGCAGGAGCCACAGTTTGACAACGTGCAGGAGAAAGCGGCGTCTCCTGTCCAAGTTGTTGGTGTGCCTGGGCAGGAAGCACATTCACCCAGTGGGCCGTAAAGGACATGTACTGGCCCTGACCATAGTTACAGCTCCAGACGTCCGCGCTGCCGTGCACCTTGGAACAAACCGATAAGCTCAAGGACTGGCCCACCTTCTGTTCTACATATTTATGAAGTGCTGGTACTGCCTTTTTGGAAAAGAAATTACGGCTTGGAACTCTCCATCTCGGCTCGGCACAAGCTATCAGTTCTCTGAACGGTGCAGAGACCACCATTTGGAAAGGGAGGGACTGCAGTACCAACAACTTGGACAGGAGCACGGTCAGCTGCTGCACCTTAGGATGGTTGGACACATACTGTTGTCTCTTTGCAATCGCCTCGCTGAACGACTGCTGGCACCATGAGAAGCGAGGAGCAGGAACATCTCCTTTATGCAGAGGTGGTGGAGCCTTGAATGGCTGCAATGGCATGCGTGCCACTGGCCGCTGCTGCGGCGGCAGGATGGACCACCACATCTGAGCCACGGTTCTCCAAGGCCACCGGATGGTGACTCTGCATGTGTTGACGCAGGGCCGTGGTGCCAATGTTAGCTCCCTGGCCACGCTTCACTTTCTGCTTACAGATTCTACATATACCCATATTCGGCTCCTCCGGTGTCTTAGCAAAGAACTGCCACACCGCCGAGTAGCTGATTTTACCGCCAACGCTCTGCACTGAGTGACTACTACCGCTGCTGCCTCGCTGAGCCCCTGTGCCGCTACTTTCTTGGACCTGCGAAGCGGGTTTTCTACCCCGTGGCCGCTTGGCTCCCGACCTCGCACTGCTGCTATCCTGCTGACTCATGGCCACACAACCCACTTGCTGGCTGCGCCGCTGCCTGACGCGCAAGCTGACGCCCTCTTCTCCTGACGATGATGAAGCCCTTGCCTCACCCGGCTCCCAAGTGCGGTCGGCTACATCATCATCTATTTGTGTTTCATCGTCACTGCTGTCCTCATCACCGGTCTTGGTATGCAGAGGCTGACCCCTCACAACATGACCTCCCATGCCACTCTCCACATCTATACTTTGCCACCTACTGCAAGAAGCAGGGGATATTGGCCCCATTTCTTCGCTGCCAAGTAGCTGCTGACTGCCCTCCTCAAATTGTTCATCCTCGCTATATAGTGGCGCTGAGCCCAGACCACATAGTAGATCTCTGGCTGAGGGAACCGGATGGGACAGAGGCGGGCTGAGGACAGGTGAGGGCCGCTGACCCGCTCCCGGGCCATGCCAACTTAGAGTTGTGTCTGACGTTCCCATCAACTGTTGGCTGGGGTTGTCAGATGTCATCTGGGAGGAAGTGGATGACCTAGTCAACCAATCAAGAACCCTTGGGTTGCTGAACAACACACTGCCGCTAGATGACAGCGGCAGTTCTGGACTCACCGAGTGACCCCTGCTGCGACGTCCCCTTGCTGTGCTGCGACCTGGGCCTGTTCCAGGAATGTTTGTGCCACTCGCTGGTGCAGAGCCTGCCACCTCTCTGTCTGACATACTGTTTGTTCTAAAATGTACAGACACTGTTTGATGATGATATCTGTATATGATAAATATACACCCTGTATTTGACTCCAAATGAACCCAGTAACAAGCTTGGGTAACCCTTGGATATAAATTGCGCTCCACAAATGGCCAGGAAAAATTGACTTGTATGTGCTGTTTAAAAACTCTGTGTATTTTACTGAATGTGAATTATGCTACAGAATTTCGTCTGTGGCGGTGAAAAAGAAAGTTTCTTTTACTGAGTGCAACTGCAGAAAAATACTTAGTTAACCCTTGGATGTAAATTGCGCCAAAGAATTGAGCCACCACAAACTACTAGCTTTGTAGCGTGTTACAATGCCGTGTTTTTTACGCTACACAACAAGAGATAAAATTGTAATTAACCTTTGCTTGTGAATTAGGCTACAGGAAAAATGTATATATTTTGGAGGTGAAAATGACGGTTTCTTGGAGTCACAACAGCTGAAAAACAACGCTTAATTAACCCCTGGATGTAAATTGCGCCAAAGAATTGAGCCACCACAAAAATCAGTTCTTCAGTAAGAGCTATCAGCCGCAGCAGCACCTTCCCTGATCAGTACAGTGAGAGGAGTGTGAGCTCCCAGCGTCGCGCCCGGACTTATATAGTGCGGTGACGTCACAGAATCCCGCCGGTCTCTGATTGGCTTCATCTCTGCACATGTCATGCAGGCTATGCCCTTCTTCCTCCCAGAGTTCTTTGCCCCATGTAACGCCATGTGCTCGCAGCCATTTTATCAATGAAAAGCACACTACGTTCACCCGAAGTACCCCAAAGTTCGACTTCGTTCAGAACCGAAGTTTTACTGAAATTCTAAACGAATTCCACTTCGTTAGAATCAATTCGCCCATCACTAGTTATGATCAGAGAGCACAAAAGGAGAATTAGTAAGGTTAGAATAGGGAGAGATGACAGGGGAGACAGAGAGAGAGAGAGGGGAGAGGGGATTGTATAATTATATACTTTTTATTTGCATTTTGCTGAGAGAAATAAGTATTTGATCCCTCAGGCAAACAAGACTTGTTGGCAAGCACAGCAGTCATATAGTTTTTGTAGTTGATGATGAGGTTTGTGCACATGTCAGAAGGAATTTTGGTCTACTCCTCTTTGCAGATCATCTCTAAATTATAAAGATTTTGAGGCTGTTGCTTGGAAACTCGGAGCTTCAACCCCCTCCATACGTTTTCTATGGGATTAAGTTCTGGAGACTGGCTAGGCCACTTCATGACCTTAATGTGATTCTTTTTGAGCCACTCCTTTGTTGCCGTGGCTATATGTTTTGGGTCATTATTAGAGATGGGCGAATCGATTCTAACGAACTGGAATTCGTTTAGAATTTCAGGAAAACTTCGGTTCTGAACGAAGTCGAAGTTTGGGGTACTTCGGGTGAAGGAAGTGTGCTTTTGATTGATAAAATGGCTGCGAGCAAAGCACTCTGGGAGGAAGAAGGGCATAGCCTGCATGACATGTGCAGAGATGAAGCCAATCGAGACCCGGCGGGATTCTGTGACGTCACCGCACTTATAAGTCCGGGGCGACGCTGGGAGCTCATACCGCTCCTCACTGTACTTATCAGGGAAGGTGCTGCCGCGGCGGATTGTTACGTGAAGGACTGATTTATATACAGCGATTTTTGTGGGTGTCTCAGCTTTCTCTGAGACTGGGGCGTCTCTTAATGTTCTATTTCGATTTGATTTTTGTGGTATTGGATCAGAGTCCGAGTGCATATACATGTTAATGCCTATCTGGCTCACAGCACATTGAATATCCAAGGGCATCTAAGCCAGTTTCCTGTTGTATCATTAATAGAAACAGCAGTTTTTATAATACAAAAACCCGACTTCATTTTTGGGCTGCTCCAATTCTTTGCGCAATTTACATCCAGCGGGTTTATTAAGCGTTGTTTCTGCTGCTGTTGTGCCTCCAAAAACCGTCTTTTTCGCACCCCAAAAAATAATAATTTTCCTGTAGCATAATTCACAAGCGAAGGTTGAATTACAATTATTTTCTCTTGTTGTGTAGCGTAGAAAACACGCAAATGTAACAACACGCTACAAAGCTTAGAGTTTCCGCTATCTCAATTCTATTGCGCAATTTTACATCCATGGATAATGAAGCGTTGTTTTATCGGGCTGTGGTGACAAAAAAAGACCGTCCTTTTTTCACGACCGCCAAAAAATACAATTTTCCTGTAGCAAAATTCACAAAGCGAAAGGATAATTACAAATTTTTTCTCTTGTTTTTGTAGCGTAAGAAAAACACGCAATTGTAACACGCTACAAAGCTAGTAGTTTTCCATCCGGCTGCTCAAATTTCTTTTGCGCAATTTACATCCAGGGGTTTAAATTTAAGTCGTTGTTCTGCTGTGTTACACAGTTAAAAGAAACGTTTGTTTTTTCACCGCCACAAAAGAGGAATTTCTGTAGCATATTTCATATCCGAAGGTTATATAAGCTCTGTTTTGTGCTTATTGATATCAGTTAAAATTACACAGAGTTTTAAAACGGCACATACAAGTCAATTTTTCTCCTGGCAATTTGTAGGAGCGCAATTTATATCCAAGGGTTACCCAAGCTTCTTAGTGGGTTCATTGGAGTCCAAATACAGGGTGTGTATTTACCATATACAGATATCTTCATCAAACAGTGTCTTACATTCTGAACAACATTAAGTCAAGACAGGGAGAGGTGGCATGCTCTTCAACCAGCCGAGTGGCAGAGGCACAAACATACCAGGAGCAGGCCCAGTCGCAGCACAGCAAGGGGATGTCGCAGCAGGGGTCCTCGTGAGGCCACAACTGCCGCTGCATCAATCGGCCGTGTGTTGTTCAGCAACCCAATGTTTCTTTTATTGGTTGACTAGGTCATTCACTTCCTCCCAGATGAACGATCTGACAACCCCAGCCAAGATGTCCAGTGGTGAAACGTCAGACACTACCCCTTATTGGCAATGGCCGGGAAGCGGGTCACGGCCTCAACCTGTCCTCAACCCCCTCGTCCCATTCGGTTCCCGACCCAGAGAACAACTTATGTGTCATGGGCTCAGCGCCACTATATAGCGAGGATAACAATTTGAAGGAGGGTCAGTCAGCAGCTACTTGGCACGAAGAAAGGGGCCAATATCCCCTGCTTACTAGAGTAGGCGGCAAAGTATATAAGTGTAGAGTTGCAAGGAGGTCATGTTGTGGAGGGGTCAGCCTCTGCGATCACCAAGAAGACCGGTATGAGGACAGCATTTACGATGAAACACAATTAGATGATGATTTATCCGACCGCGACTTGTTGTCGTGTGAGGCAAGGGCTTCATCATTTGTTAGGAGAAGAGGGCATCAGCTTCGGCGTCAGGCAGCGGGCGCAGCAGCAAGTGTTTCGAGTGGCCGAGAGTCAGCAGGATAGCAGGCAGTAGTGAGTCAGTAGTCAAGCGCCACGGGGTAAAAAACCCGCTTCGCAGGTCCAGGAAAGTTAGCAGCACAGGGGCCTTCAGCGAGGCCAGCGCGGCAGAATTCACTCAGTGCGAGCGTTGGGCCGGTAAAAACCCTATACGCGCGGTGTGTCCAGTTCTTTGCTAAGACACCGGAGGAGCCGAATATGTGGTATCATGTTAGAATCTGTAAGCAGAAAGAGAAACGTGGCCAGGGAGCTAACGTTGCAAAGACCACGGCCCTGCGTCTAACCGACATGCAGCGTCACCATCCGGTGGCCTGGGAGAAACGTGTGGCTCAGATGGGGGTGGTCCATCGCTGCCGCCGCAAAAACCAGCAAGCATCAGCATCGCCCAGTGGCACACATGCCATAGCAGCCCAGTCCAAGGCCCACCACCTCTGCAGAAGGAGCTGTTTTTCTATTAAATTTCAACTCTCCCGGTCCAGATGCCTCCTGCGTCCTCGCTACACATGGCGCCAGCAGTCGTGTCAGCGAGCGATTTCAAGGAGACAACAGTATTGCGTCCAACCATCCTAAAGGTGCAGCAGCTGACCGTGGCTCCTGTCCAAGTTGTTGGTACTTGCGAGTCGCCTTCCCCTCCCTTTCAAATGGTGAGGACTTCTGCACCATTCAGCAGAACTAAAAGGCTTGTACGAGCCGAGATGGAGGGTTCCAAGCCGTAATTTCTTTTCAAAAAGGCATACCAGCACTTCAGAAATATGTATAACATAAGGTGGGCCAGTCCTTAAAGCTTATCGGTATGTGTCCAAGGTGCACACGGCAGCGCGGACCGCTGGAGCAGTAACTACGGTCAGGTCCATACATGTCCTATATTACGGCCCCACTACTGGGTGTAATGTGCTATACCGGCCCCAGCACACCAACAAGCTTGGACAGGATACCGCCGCTTTCCCATCCACCCCGATGTCAAGACTCTCTTGTCTCCTGCACCAATGTCCGCCTCCTCCTCCACCACCACCACTTCACCATCTCTCAGCCCCACAAGTATAGCTCCATCATACCACATGTGTTAGGGCACAGCATGTCACGCCAGTTCAACACCAGGCTATGCCTCTGAGAATGAAGTCACACAGGTGAGGAAACTGCTCCGCAGTCATTGCCTAAAGCAAGAAATACGATGTGTGGCTTTCCCTCCGCGCCAACTGCAAATCGGAAACCAAGGTGACGGATCAATGGGAAGAACACGGTCCGCCTGCAACCGAGGAGGGATGTTCCATGCGCCCTGCAAGGTGCAGCTAGTACATCTTGTTTTGTAAAAGGTTTCCTGAAGACTTCCACCGATTTTCAGCAGATTCTTGAAGAAAGGCGCAGAAACTGTGCATGCACTTTATCGCATTTCGTACAAAGCCAGGAACAACACCGCTCCTCGAGTGCAGCAGCAGAACGCGCTCGCCCCAACACACTCTGATATGCGATTTTTCCACCCGCTGGATATTCCAAGCCTGCACATGTTGGTACCGACTGTATGAACAAGAAAAGGCCCATAATATATTTGTTTTTGATCAGGCAGACAGAAGTACTCCCCTGTGTAACTTTGATGTCAGCCAGTGGCAGCTCATGCTGACACCTGCCGTTTGTTGAGGCCATTCGAGGAGGCGACGTTATTGTCAGTCGCCAGGACTACGGGATGAATAACGTCATTCCCTGCTTCATGTCCTGGAACAGATGCTGAAAAATCTGTCTGGGCAGGGACTGGAGACGTGGCGACTACATCTCGTGGCCACATGAGTCCGTGGGGACTGAAATGGAGGAGGAGAGGAGGAGGACATGGAGGAGAAGCATTGGTCTGGTGAAATGAGTGGATTTTCTACCCAGGTGACAAGAGAGGAGGAGCAGGGGCAGGGGGAGGAGGGGGAGGGGGGTGAGGAATAAGAGGCCGATGACCCCCAAGCACCGTGGCAGTTATACAGTGGAAATGGAGGCAGGGAGCCCCTCGGAGTCACTTGTGCAGATGGCCCGCAGCATGCTTATTTGCCTGGCTAGTGACAGCCGAATAGTCAGCATCCGGCAGAGGGATGACTTCTGGCTCTCCACCCTATTGGACCCTCGCTACCGGTCCAAAATGGGAGCCTTTTCCCAGCTATTGAGAGGGAGGACAAACTCAAATACTATAGGGAAATCCTCCGTAATCAGTTGGCCGCTGCCTATGTGCGGCATCGTCCCTCCTCTGACAGGTCTGACCGGGGGTTCCTCAGCGCTCACGTACTACTAGCCGCGGCTGCTGGAGGAAGGTGGGGGGGTAGGAGCAGTACCAGCTCCATCAGCAGTAACCTAAGTCTGGAGTCACTGATGAGCAGCTTCCTTCACCCGCCTAGTGAGGAGGGTAGTCGCCAGCAGCAGCAGCAGCAGACCTGGAGCAGTCCCTGAACCAACAGGTGGTGGCCTACTTGGACAGCACTCTGCCACCCCAGGTTCGAAGATCCGCTGGCCTACTGGGCAGCCAAACTGGATGTGTGGCCGCAACTTGCCGAGTTTGCAGTGGAGAAGCTGATCCTGCCCGGACCAGTAAGTGTGGCATCAGAGCGGGTGTTACAGTGCGGCGGGGGCCATCGTTAGCCCAAGGAGAACCCGCTTGTCCACGGGAAATGTGGAACGACTGACCTTTGTCAAGATGAATCAGGCCTGGATCGGCCAGGATTTCCACACACCAATGCCTTAGGCGTCAGACTACATCAGCCATGACGCCTCACCCATACTGTGAGAAATGAGTCTGGGTTCAACTACCTGCCTCAGCCACTATCTGATGCCGCCACCCGCCTGATGCCACACATCTGCTGACAGTTTCTCCATCTGCCAACAACCATCTTTACCAGGGAATGGTATTGCCACCCACCTCCACACTGTGTCATTGTGCCACTGTGATGACCTCATGGCTGCTGCTGTGGCTGCTGCCGTGACATCCACACTGTGTCATTGTCCCACTCTGTGGCCTACTCCTGTTTTTTGCCACCTCCATAATGTCATTATGCCACTGTCTGACCTCATGCTGCTGGCTGCCGTGACCTACACACTGTGTCATTGCCCACTCTGTGGCTACTCCTGTTTTTGCCACCTCCAAATGGTCATTGTGCCACTGTCTGACCTCATGCTGCTGCTGTGGCTGCTGCCGTGACCTACACACTGTGTCATTGTGCACTGTTCTGACCTCATCTGCTGCTGCCGTGACACTACACACTGTGTCATTGTGCCACTTGCTACCTCATCTGCTCCTGTGGCTGCTGCCGTGACTTACACACGTGTCATTGTCCACTATGTGCCTACTCCTGTTTTTGCCACCTCCATAATGTCATTGTGCCACTGTCTGACCTCATGCAGCTGCTGTGGCTGCTGCGTGACCTACACAATCTGTCATTGTGCCACTGCTGACCTCAAGCTGCTCCTGTGCTGCTGCCGTGGACCCTACACACTGTGTCATTGTCCTCGCTTCTGTGGCCTACACTGTTTTTGGCCACCTCCAAACTGTCATTGTGCACTGTCTGACCTCATGCAGCTGCTGATAGTGGATGCTGCCGTAACCTAATCACACTCTGTCATTGGTGCCACTGTCTGACCTCATGCTGCAGCTTCCTGGGTGCGCCGTGACCCACACACTGTGTCATAGTGCCACTTGCTGACCCCTATGCTCTCCTGTGGCTCTGCGTACCTACACACTGTGTCATTGTCCCCACTCTGTGGCTACTCCTGTTTTTGCCACCTCCAAATTCATTGTGCCACTGCCTGACCTCATGCTCTGCGTGACCTACACACTGTGTATTGTGCCACTGCTACCTCATGCTGCTGCTGCCGTACGCTACGCACTGTGTCATTGTGCCACTGTCTGACCTCATGCTGCTGCTGTGGCTGCTGCCGTGACCTACACACTGTGTCATGTGCCACTTGTCTGACCTCCATGCTGCATCCTGTGCTGCTGCGTGACCTACACAGTCTCATTGTCCCACTCTGTGCCTACCTCCTGTTTTTGCCACGTCCAAATGTGATTGTGCAACTGTCTGACCTCATCTGCTATCTGTGGCTGCTGCGGGGATAAAAAACTACGCCACGTGTCATTGTCACCACTCTGTGTCCTACTCCTGTTTTTGCCACCTCCAGAATGTCATTGTGCCACTGTCTGACCTGCAGTGCTGCTGCTGTGGCTGCTGCCGTTGACCTACACACTCTGCCATTGTGCCACTGTCTGACCTCATGCTGCTGCTGTGGCTGCTGCCGTGACCGTACACACTGTGTCATTGTGCACTGTCTGACCTCTATGCTGCTGGCTATGGCTGCTGCCGTGACCTAGACACTGTTCATTGTTCACTCTTGTCTACTCCTGTTTGCCACCTCCAAATGTTCCAATGTCACTCTCTGACCTCATGCTGCTGCTGCTGCCGCCGTCACCTCCACACTCTGTCACTGATTGTTCCACGCTAGCCCCTCAGCTTGTTTTTTCCAGCTGTCGCTCGCATGAATTTAATCAGGCTAATTCCCCATTCAGTTTTTTTGGACAGTTTTTGCCGCTGAATCCCAGGGAATTTTAGAGTGAAGCGATCTAAGAGCGGCTGCATCATGTGCCTGCATACAAAACACAACATTGTATGATAAACCAACCAGGCTCCCTCTGCATATTTAAGCATGCACAACGTTCTACAGCACCCTGCAGCTCTGTGCAGCTGGAAATAGCTGTTTTTTTAAGCGTGATTCTGCCGAAGTAATTCGGAACGAAGTTTATTGTATGTGCCGAGAAATTCGCGAAGTGAACGAAACGAATTCGGGAAAATTCGCCCATCTCTACCTTGCCACCTTTCGGTCCTGACATACTGTTTGTTCAAAAATTTTACAGACCTTTTAATGAAGATATCTGTATGAAGATAAATACACACCCTGTATTTGACTCCAAATAACCCACTAGACAAGCTTGGGTAACCCTTGGATATACATTGCGCTCCACAAATAGCCAGAAAAATTTACTTGTACTGTCGTTTTAAAACTACTGTGTACTTTTACTTAATATAAAACAAAAACTAGGCTTAATTAACCTTCGGAAAAAAAGTATGCTACAGAGAAAAAGTCATCTTTGTTTATGTGTTTGAAAAACATCGTTTATGTTACTGATTACAAATAGCCACAAACACGCTTTAATTAGCCCTTGGGTATCAATGTGCGCAAAAGTAAATGCCTGCCAAATATTAAGTGGTATTGCGTGTATAAAACGACCGTGTATTTTAATGACTAAAACAGCAGAAACACGCTTAATTAACCTTCGGATATAAATTATGCTACAGGAAAAATTTCTTCTTTGGCGTTGAAACTTTTATTTTACTGACTACAACAGCACAAACACGCTTATTTAACCCTTGGATATAAATTGCACAAAAGAAATGAGCTGCCAAAAATTAACTGGTATGTGGTGTGTTAAAACGATGTGTATTTTACTGACTACAACAGCAGAAACACACTTAATTAACCCTTGGATAAAAATTTGCGCAAAGAAACGGCAAACCAAACTTAACCGGTATGGGGGTGTTTAAACGACGTTATTTTACTGCCCTAAAAAAGCAAAAACACAATTAACCTTCGGATATAAATTATGCTACAGGAAAAATTTCTTCTTTGGCGTTGAAAAACAACTTTTATTTTACTGACTACAATAGCACAAACACGCTTATTTAACCCTTGGACATAAATTGCACAAAAGAAATGAGCTGCCAAAAATTAACTGGTATGTGGCGTGTTAAAACGATGTTAAAACGACGTGTATTTTACTGACTAAAAAAGCAGAAACACGCTTAATTAACCTTCGGATATGAATTATGCTACAGGAAAAATGTCTTCTTTGGTGTTGAAAAACACTGTTTATTTTACTGACTACAACAGCAGAAACACGCTTAATTAACAATGGATATAAATTACGCAAAGGAAAGGAGCAGCCAGAAATTAACAGGTAAATGGATTGTAAAAAGGCTGTTTCTTTTACTGAATACAACAGCAAAAACAGGCTTAGATAACCCTTGGATATTCAATGTGCTCCAGAACTGACCAGATATCATTAAAATGTATATGCAGCTGAATTGGACGCACACTGGACTTCAGTTCCAATACCCCACAAAATCAAAATTAGAACGTAAAAGAATCAGTCTCTGAGAGAAGCTGAGACACCCCCCAAAAAATCGCTGTATAAAGGTTCTGTGTTTTGTGTGAGATTTCAACTACTGGAGCTGCAGCAGCTACAACACGGCAAAGAGAGAGGAGTGTGAACTGCAAGCATCGCATCCGGACTTATATAATGCGGTGACGTCACAGAATCCCACCGATCTCGGATTGGCTTCATCTCTGCACATGTCTTTTATAGTGATGAGCGATTACGTCAACTATTATCATCGGGTCGATAGTCGATATCGTCAATTATCAAGACGATTTCCTATAGTCGATAATAGATTATCGCCGATGACCATTAAAGTCTATGGGAGAGGGACAACACCTTCATTCTTACACCCAAACAGTGCTGGAGAAGCTGGAATTAACATCCACAACAGTCAAATGGATCTGTGCTACACACTTAGGTTATAAAAGTCACAGAAAAAAAGTCACAGACCATTCACTATCCCTGTCTTATACCAAAGCCTTATCCTTAAACCTGCATGACCCACAAATTAAAAAGTGCCAGAAGGTAGTATTATTTGAACCATCATTTTACTTGAACTGGACATTGGTTATCCATGTCCTGGGCCACAGCATGAGCCCCGAACCTGAATGACCCCCAGATAAAAAGTGCCGGAAAAAGGAGTCTTTTAAGCACCATTTTAGTTGAACTGGACATTGACTATATCTGTCCTGGACCGCAGTATGACCATTAAACCTGTCTGACCCACAGATTATAAAGTGCCGGAAAAAGGAGTCTTTGAACCACCATTTTAGTTGAACTGGACATAGACTGTCCCTGTCCTGGGCCACAGCATGAGCCCCAAACCTGCATGACCCCCAGATTAAAAAGTGCCGGAAAAGGAGTCTTTCAACCACCATTTTAGCTGAACTGGACATTGACTATACTTGTCCTGGACCGCAGTATGACCTCCAACCGGGATGACCACCAGATTTAAAAACTGCCGGAAAAAGGAGTCTTTCAACCACCATTTTAGTTGAACTGGACATAGACTATACCTGTTCTGTACCACAGTATGACCACTAAACCTGTCTGACCCACAGATTAAAAAGTGCAAGAAAAAGGAGTCTTTCAACCACCTTTTTAGTTGAACTGGACATTGACATACCGTCCTGGGTAGCCTACATCTGTTCAATTCTTCTGTACCTCCGTTGTACAATTCAGAGGAATATTTGTATCAACTATTTTGTACATGCCAGTTTTTTAGTAGTTTAATTCTAGAAAACACATTTTTAAAATAGGATGGAATCCCACCACATCTTTGTTTCTCTATTTTTTATTGTATTAAATGGGTTGTCTCACTAAAGGGAATGCTAGCTATGTTAACCCCTTCACGACCTTAGACGTATGCATACGTCTAAGGTCGTTTGGGGGGTCATGCACCTGGACGTATGCATACGTCCTGAGAGGGGGAA